>CAMTYY010000022.1:0-37938 GCA_947086415.1 Pammene aurita | reverse complement strand
TAAAGGAACAAGAAGGTCCCTCATCGTCAACACACTGGGTCCTCTTTGAGCTCTTTGGCAACCTTACTTACCAGCAGGAACACAACACTATAAGTAGGGTCTAGTGCTATTTGGCTGTGGTTTTCTGTAAGGTGGAGGTACTTCCCCAGTCGGGCTCTGCTCCAGATTTGAGCGATGACATTCGCTGAACGTGCCCTACCACACTTAGCGAGATGCCATTCGCAGTGCCCATACCTCTCTTTTTGGCGTAGTTTAAGGACATACCCAGGTCCGGAAGTAGTTTAAGGACATACCCCGGGTCCAAGATTAGCAACACTATAGCCACATCTCTAAACCCGTTAAAGCCGATGTTTAAAATATTAACTGTTAGAATAATATAATAATATATTAGTTATATTACAAACGAAAGCCGAATACTAAGTACTAAGTAGTATCTATACTACTTAGTACTTAATGTAAATAGTTTTTAGTCAAACTTAGAGAGCGATTATTACGATACTACTACGCTATACTCTCTGGTCAAAAGTGTTTTATCATCATTAATGGTTTCAGGATGTGGCCGAAAAGATTTCAGCAAGGAAGAAACCACGCGTTGAGATAGAATACGAAACGGAAGTTCCCAGTGTGTCTAAGAAGAAAATAAAACATTGATGCATTGTATTGTGCCTTTTATTTGAATTCACGAAAAAAGTGTAATACACCCTTTTACCCTGTCTTGCTTTAATCCACTCACATAGGTACCTATAGGTACTTTTTTAAGTTATAACTTAAAAAAGTAAGTATTTACTTTAGGTTTCATTGGGAAATAAAATCTAGGACCAACATTTAAATGCACATAAATAATTATTTCTCGACTCGAACGTCTGATGGGAGCATCCGACAAAAACGGTAATAATTAGCACGTCCCCTGTGTCTACTAAGCTAACTCTGGTGTTTTTATCATTTTTAGTCCTGAGATACAGAAAGTACTTAAGGTCGTATTAGATAAACACAGTCAAACCGTGAATACTGTTTTTTAATACCATTGCTCAAAAAGTTTAGTTTATGTAGCTGAAAATCGTGCGTAAAATTTGATTTTATGCACTAGTGCTAAAAAGTAATCTGATCTGCAAATCGTGCGTAAAGTTTGATTTTACGCACGATTTGCGATCAGAATTTTAAATAAATGAGTATTATGCGAGACCCGCTTATAAATGACCCACCTGAACCTGAACTACGCGCGATTGGGCATAAAGGAATATTATGCGAGACCCTAGTATTACTTGAACAACGCGCGATTGAATGAAGCTGTCTTTCATACACTGACAGAATATAAATGTAATTTTATTTCATTGTAGTTTTTTCGCAATTGTATTAAAAAACGTTGTTCGACACACGTGCGGAAGTGTCATTTTCACTCGTCCCGAGTCTTGTCAAGTAACCTCGGTACTCGTGCAAAATGACATACTTCTCGCACTTGTATTGAAAACTACTATTGTGGGACCCTTTATTTGTGTAAGCTGTATCTTTTTCAAGTTAATAAATAAATAATAATAAAAATAATATATTTTTTAGATTTCCATGACGCATAAAGCATCAATTTAGCATCCGTATTTTTCCATAGATTTTCCTCTTAAATATTTAAGTTTTGTGGTTGACGCAATGGGGTTTCCGCGATCGAGTTTTTCACTAGTTGGCAGCACCGTGGCGAGAGGTCTAGCTGTCAATCCACCAATCATGTTTTTTTTTATTGGTGGATTTTGACAGCTGCTTTTGCAAGTCAAAAAATACCTCGTCACGGTGCTGCCATCTGTTGAAAATCTCGATAAGTACCCAGTTACTTATAAGGACATATTATTTGACTTCGCCGCCTACCTAAATCTCATGTTTTTCGATGTTGGTCACTAGTTTGGTTTTGATCAAGGATGATATAGTGTGATTGTGCTAGTTTTCGTCCACTCTTGTCAGTTTTCCGTGTTTATATCTTTAAGTTTTTCCCAAAATAAACTTAAAATTTAAAAATCTACTATAGAATAAACTATAAATATAAATTATGTTGACCTTAAAGTTTTTCCCATTTATTTGCAGCAGTTTAATCAAGTGGACGGTAAACTGGACCTGGACGGGAACTAGCACAATTACCCTATCATCCTTGGTCTTGATATAATCATAATTAATTCAACTATGTATAATGAAGACGCTGCTTTCCTGAAGAACGACATCTAATTCTTATCTTAAATTCTCATGTTAAGTTGCAAATACTTAACCAAAATGTATTTGATTTAACAAACATCCCTCTACTCAACTTTGAGTAACTATGATGTTGATGAAAACATAATTAATTAAAATGTGTCAAAATTCAATTACAAAATATTCTAATAAATCATAATGTTTAATAGTTGTACAGTCACCGGCAATAGTATCTTCCAACACGAAGGCCGTAAAAATATGTGACACGCTTGTATATGTAGGGCCATAAGAGCGTGTCACATATTTTTGCGGCCTTCGTGTAGGAAGATACTATTGCCGGTGACTGTACAAACATATTTGACATGAATCACATGGACCACAATAATAAAACAAATAAATTTGACTATAAACAAATAATAATGAGACATACTTATTTAACATCACTAATACTGTAAGAATTTACGGTTTTACTCATGTGCAGACATAGAAGTTTTAGTGGCAGGAATGAAAATGTCAAAATTCAATTACAAAATATTCTAATAAATCATAATGTTTAATAGTTGTACAGTCACCGGCAATAGTACCTTCCAACACGAAGGCCGTAAAAATATGTGACACGCTTGTATATGTAGGGCCATAAGAGCGTGTCACATATTTTTGCGGCCTTCGTGTAGGAAGATACTATTGCCGGTGACTGTACAAACATATTTGACATGAATCACATGGACCACAATAATAAAACAAATAAATTTGACTATTAACAAATAATAATGAGACATACTTATTTAACATCACTAATACTGTAAGAATTTACGGTTTTACTCATGTGCAGACATAGAAGTTTTAGTGGCAGGAATGAAAATGTCATAGAGACTTCCCAACGATATTAATTTATCGATAAATCGTTATTTATGACAGTTATGATGTACATATGTGACATTGTCATGGTAAAGGTAATATATTGTCGGTATTGAGTTATTGGTACCTCCTTATAGTTCAAAACATTCTCCTTCATATGCAAAAAGAACGAGATCGCTATGTTGAGTATTTTTATTTTTAATAATTTTTTTAAGTTTCAACATATCAGTACCTCTACCACGAGTCATGCAAATAAGCCCAATTCGAGATTCGTTCACGAATTCGTAAATTATTTGTATGAAGAATTTGTGCAGAGCCTCTAGCGGTCACTTATAGAACTAAAAATTACTGCCATACCATAAGTTAAATTATCGTTTATGCAATTCGCTCACGACAGTTCGATTGCTTGTTTCGTGTCGTAGATTTCAATACTGTAGAAAGTGACGTGACGTGACAAACGTCACATCCTTCACACCAACCGAAACAGATTGTAGGTAAGCCAAAAAGGTTTTACTTCCTAAGTACATTTTATCTGAAGGTTTACATGTCTCGTTGTTATGTTATCGGTCACCTACAATTTATTTTTTATGTTCTCCAATATTTTATTAGTTATTCTGCTATTCGGGCGGAGATAAATCCAAAAAATCAAATATCATTAAAATTGGTTCAGCCGTTCTTGAGTTATAAATGGTGTAACCGACACGACTTTGTTATATGCATACAATGTGTTTGGACACCTATGTTGGAGCCGTTAACCACTTATAGTATGATGAATTTTATCAACAAATCAACCCCCATACCATTTTTTTTCTCAACCATTTTTAAACTGCACCCCTTAAATTTATATGGCGCCACACTATATCTCACTTTGTAAATTAACCATTATTTGTCCAAATATCCGTCGCACATATGCAAAAGGAGTGTCTTTCGGCAGCTTTAAGGTAGATCTAGGGCATAAATGTCGGTCAAAAATGCCGCAGAAAAATTTCCACAATGACTCCAATTTTATTGTAACAAAAAATAGCTTTTTTTTAAGATTCTTTTTTTTTTTTATAAACGAGGTGGATGACTTATACTTTTTTAATTGTTAGTAGAGTAAATCCATTAAATATTGCTATCAAAATCATTGCTTTAACGTTTTACAAGTTACAGGAGTCCAAACAAGGCATACTTTACAAGCGTCAACTTAGTTCCATACAGGCTTAAGTAAGCCTGTATGGAACTAAGAACTGGAAAATGTTAATTAGCATTTTCCAGTTCAATTATCGCTCGATTATGAAGAATGCCTTGTTTGGCCCATGGTAACATGTGAAATGTTGAAGCCAAGCGCTATGATTCTGATGTCAATTTTTAGCGGATTTACTGCACTATCTATCTGCAAACAATAAAAAAAACCGGCCAAGTGCGTGTCAGACCACGCATAGGACGGTTCCGTACCTTCAATGGAATAAGAACCAAACTAATACCAAAAGGTCGTATCTGATGTCTATGGAAGAAGTTATTTGGACATAACTCAAAAATGGCTGAACCGATAATGTTCAAAACAATTTTCGTAGAAAGTATATGATAAGGCGTATCTCCTCAATTTTTTTCATATTTTTTGGACTTACGGTTCAAAAGTTAAAGGGGCCCCCACACAATTTTTCTGATTATTTCAGAAAATATTCACTTAATCACAAAATGGTCAAAGAAACTTCAATGTTATTTTTAAAGACCTATCGATTGATGTGTATCACAGACAGACATGACGAATCCGTGAGGGTTCCGTTTTTTGCCATTTGGCTACGGAACCCTAAGTAGGTAGTAAAAGTAGGTACAGGTGAATCGAGGTCCACCGATTTAACCCCCCGATGGGGGTAGGACCGAATTTTGATAGGACTCGGCAAATCCTCATTTCTAGTGCCAAGATAAAGTTAATAATAGTAGTTTATGTAACTGTTACGTAATAAGGGTCCTTAAAACATGAGTGTGGTTTTATGAAACGAGCCGCAGGTGAGTTTCATAATAAGATCACACGAGTGTTTTAAGGCCTAATTACGTACAGTTGCATACACTGCTTTATCTACACTCATATTATTTATCCAAAATGCCGTATTCGGAAACCATAGAATGGCCGCCATTGCACCGCCGTGGCCAACTCGATTGTGCCGGCGGTCGCGCGGGCGCGTGTCGGGCTGTCGGCGGATCCCCGGGAGGGTGCAGGTGTACATTATGTTTTATCAAAACTTTGCTTTGCTTCAAAACAAATTGAGCATGAAAAGTTAAAATTACGTTACTGCCACGGATAAAAAGCTTGTCATAGTAAAATCGGTCGTGGTAATGCTAGCCATTGCCTACCGTTTTCGAACACGTTTTAGAGAACTTACAATATGAGTGTAGATAAACAAAGTTTCATTTATGTAAATATTTTGCCTCCAACGTATGCTATTTTTCATGCACTATGGCTGTTTTGGGCCGTTTTTGATAGTAGTCGATTTTGATGATTCAGATAAAATGGCTCCCGACTGTTTAATTGTGTAATAGCGACATTTATGACCGAAATTTATAACCTAGTTCTTAAGCTGCTGAAAGGCATCTTTTGCACATGTGCGACGGATATTTTGACAAATAATGGTTAATTTACCAAGTGCGGTAGAGTGTGGCGCCATAAAACTTTAAAGTGGTGTGGGGGTTGATTTGTCGATATAATTTTTCATACTATACGTGGTTAACGGCTCCAACACAGGTGTCCAAACACATTGTATATAATATAGGTAATAGATAAGAAAACTGCCTATACACGAGAGTTGAAATACTGTGTTGAAGTAATTTTTATATTTCTGATATTTTCCATTTTCCATACCTTGGCAGTTGAAAATGTTTGAATTTCTAATTTAGTCTGCGTCATCTTTTCCTGTAACATTTCCATTTCAGAGTCTTTCTCCATATTTTTGTAATTGAGTGATTTAATTTCGTCTTCCAACTGCGATATTTTATTTGTGCTTTGTTCTAATTTTTCCATATATTCCACCTATAACAAATCCATTTTTAATTCGGGCACATTAGTGAGGTTTGAACAAGTATTCTTGTAGGTTTGCTTCCTAGCAGAATTATTAGGAAGCAAGTAGAGGCTTTTATCCCCTTTCCACCGACTGACCAAGTTTTCCAAAACCATGCTAGTCATGGGCCCATATATATAATATAACGCGATACCCGCTGAATTCAAATGATTGGATATCACCAACATGTTCCAAAACAGACTAAAGAAATGGTTAATTGAAAAAACTTTCTACTCTGTCACTGAGTCAATTTCAGTACCTACTAATTCCAAGCTGACATTACAAATTGATTAATAATTCTTATTTTATGTTAAATATTATATAAATAAATGAGTATGAGTATTAATAAATGACAGAATAGCAACATTATGGCACAATTGTACAGAAATTGATGTAGTAAATTCTAGTCCCACGCTAAGCCCAATATGAGACCATAAAACATAGGTTGACAGCAGGTTTAATATTTAGTATTATGGAGTAGTAGTAATGTATGTAATTTAGGAAAAGTAGACCGGTAGGTGATAAAGCATGGTATTGCAAGTTGTATGAAACTATCGTATATCGCTCGTTAAAAGTTCATACAAAGCTTTTTTGTAAAGGAAATCACACTCACCACTTCTGGATTGTAGAGTTTCTCTCGCTTCGTTAATTCTACAATATCTTTAAGATCATTCTCTGCTGTCTTTGCTTTCTTCCTTAATACGCAGGGAGGAGTTTTCGACGCATCTATTGAATAAAAACCTTTTGATAATATTACAAACTAACAACAGGCAGATCAGTCGTCATTGGAGCATTTTGACTTACAAAAGGTGGCGTAGAAAATGTTTAATGGGTGTACGGGCTAGTTCTCGCACGTCTTGACTGATATGATATTTGATAATGATAAACACTGCAGTTCCAATGAAGTAATGATTTATTGATAAAGTAAGAAAATGATACACTTATAAGGCTTAATTCGAATACACTCCGCGGCGGTCGGATATGTACTAACTTAAAGTAATAAAAATTATGCTACGTGACGGAAAGTGCTGACGCGCGGAATGTCAACCTTTGTACGGATCGTACATGCTCCCGAGCGCGAGATAAAAGGATGATGAAGCTTAGAAAACACGTTAAAATATTGAACTTAATATAAACGATATAATAAAAGAACTTATAAAATAAACATGACATTAAATCATTCACTCGTAGCGAAGCGTCCTCCTACGATGGGTGACGTAGCCTTGTCGAGTCCCCGTGCTCTTGAAAAGTGAATCCTTGAGTTGTTTTTCGGTTGCACGTTGATCTTAGCCGTGGGTTGTGGAGTTGCTTCTCCTTGGATGTCATCTCTAGTAACGTACTGCACTCGCATATTCGCAGATGCGTCGCTGGGGGGCGCAGGCGCAGGGGGTATCTGCGCCGAGCGGCGAAGGCGCAAGCGTGTCCATAAATACACGCTGAATACTACTGTCGCAGCTCCTAGTAGTAGGTATACAAGGACGTACTGGTGAACGTCGTGGGACGATATTCGGTCAGCTAGAATACCTCTCGTCTCACTAGCTTTCATGTGTTCGATTAGTCGGTCAATATCCAAAAACTGTTTCTTCAAATCCATGCTGGTAGATGTTGTTACAATGTCTTCCTGTATTGGTAATGATAAATTTATAATATTATTGATAGGTGGCATTTCAATCTTCACTATATTCGGCTGGATGTTGATGTGGTTCGTATGATGTTTATGGGCAAATATTGTAAGTGATTCACTCTTGATAATACAGCCATCTCCTAGTGATATAATGCCTGCACCGCTTATTTGTTCGGCGGTAACTTGAGCCTCGCATATGATTCTTATAGTTCGATGCCCGCAGCAAAAGAATAAATAATTATTTTCTTTATTTAACCTGTCCCATTTGTCCATGCATGGTTGCTTTATACTTTTGCAATTTGTCTCATTTTTATCCTTGATACATAAGTTGTCGTCTCCATACATATGATATATTGGTCGTTGCAAAGGACATAAGTGATTTGATATATCATGTTGCTTGCATTCAACAGCCTCTTTCTCTGATAGTGGTATGAATGAGTCCTTTTGTATGTTAATGGCAACATACTCCGAAATGGGTGTTATGCTGATCATATCTTTCTTTAGCTGCTGAGGTATAGGTATCAGTCTGTACATTTCAAAGTTGTCACGGCTGGATAGCGGAATGCTTATTTCAAAAATAAGATACTTGGTTGTCATCTTCGTCTTGACCTTGAGTAATTGATATATGTGAGGAAGATCTGTTTGTATGTTTTCTATTGGAATAGTTAAATCTTTTGATAGCTGTCCGGAAATGATGCTTAACTCGTCTTTTAGCTGACCTGGGGTCAATAGGTGAAAATTAAACTGGCCATGATGAACGTTGGTGATAGTTTCTAATAATGTTTCTTGAATGCTTTTTAAATTAACTAACAGGGAGTTAGTAATAATCGATGATAACATAAACTCGCTTGTATTCTCAACAGCAACAACTTCCTTTGCCAATGCATTAGTCGCCTTCTCCAGATTGAGAAAGTTGCGGTTCAGTATTTTGTGTTGCTTGTCCATGGCCTCTTCCACTCTTTTAAGTAAATTATATTCAGCCTCGACCACTGAAGTTTGATTTTTCCATAACAATGCTAGGTGTTTCTCGTTTTTCCTGATAAGGTTAATATCCGTTTCGTATTTTTGAGCGAAACGATCGTCCAGCGTTCCAAACAAACTATTGGCGATATATCCGACTCCGTTGATAAGACCGCGTCGGCGGCGAGCCGAGCGTGTGAAGTGTTGAGCGAGCATTATGTTGTTGTAGTATTCCAGTTCCGCGAAGCCGTGCCTCAGTTGTATTAGAATAACGTCGCATTTTGATTGTTTGTCTGCCTTCATACACATACTTTCTAAAGCATGGAGATATTCTTTAAATAATTTTTGACCTTGCCAATAGGGTCCCATGTCGTAGTAAACGACAAGCTTCCATTCGTCACGAATAAAATGCATATTTGATATCTTGTCGAAGTAAACTCCTTGATGTTTGTTTATGTTCGTAAGGCTGTGTTCACATTGGGCGGGTGATATTAATGTGAAGAATAACATGAGCGCAAGTGTCATTCAGTTTCCAGATTTCTTGATACGTCGATTTTTAACTTCGCTCTCTGATTTCTTCGGTTCTGGTTCAGACTTCGGAACTTCGTTTGATTCTTCATTAACTGGTAGTTTTGATAACTTTGTAATGGGTCTCTTGAGTTGTCCATTCTTCGTTTTAATTGATACTACACGGAGGATGTGATAAAATGGGCGTGTCGGGTTACACCGCGCCGCCGGCAAGTCTCCCATGATTTGTTCTTGCGTCATAGTCCCGTGGCGTATACATGTTTTTTTTTTTTTTTTTTTTTTTTTAATTTATTTATTCATAAGGTACATGCATTTACAATAAGTTTTGTTATCGCCAAACTGTAAACAGTTTGTTGGCGATGATGCGCGCAATACAATTAAGTCGAATCATGCACCTATGCAAAACAATTAACACGCAATAAAATAAAATAAAATAAACTACTATGTGACGCAATGATTGATATATTTTTTAACTGCTCGATTCCCTCCTATGATCCAAAATTGATATCGAAGCTGCCTTAAGGTTAGACGAGCTCCACCGTGAAGGGTCAATTTGTGCGCATTGTCGATAAGTAGGTCTGTTAGGTGACCTTCATGAGGGATGATAAGTGGATGCTTCATATTCGGATCGATATTTGCCCTTCCGATCCGTCCTCGTACTCTAAGCAGCCCATTGTCGTCCAAGAAGGGGTTGAGTGATAAAATCTTGCTGCTTGATTTCACTTGACCGTGTCGAGCAAAGTTATTGATATCTTCACCAAATGATTCTTGTTGCATATTTTTGATAATCATATTTTTTGCCTTTCGTAGTTCCGCCACTGTAAGATGAGACACCGTAGGTTTGTTAATTGATACGGCGCGTAGCACCCACGCTAGTACTCGCGTTATACGGTTGATATTGCTGTGCTTGATAATTAAGTCACTGACGACATTGTTGCCTTGCAGCGTCGTGACGTTTGTTTGTTTTGATAACTTGATATCTACTTCGGTTGTGTAGGTCACTTCTTGAGATTTTTCTCCAAATGTTGATAACCAAGAGGGTCCGTTCCACCACAACGGATGTTCCTTTAGTTGTGTAGCGCTGATCCCGCGGCTCGCACAGTCTGCTGGATTTTCGGCAGATTTGACATACCGCCAGCAATCTGAAGGGGCAATTTCTATGATACGTTGTACTCTATTTGCTACAAACGGCTTCCAGCGGTTGACATCGCCTTGCAACCATCCTAGCACAGCGGTTGAATCTACCCAACAGAAAAGCCTGATATTGTTGCTTGATAAACTTTCCATGACGTTTTTCAATAATTTGGAAAGTAGTAACGCCGAGCTTAGTTCTAACCTCGGTAAGGTCACAGCTTTCTTAGCTGGGACGAGCTTTGATTTGGCAGCCACAATGTTGATTTTAGGGGGTGTAGATTTTTCTCCGGTACAGTTGTTTCGAATTACACTGTAAATGACGCACGCATATGCGCGTTCTGAGGAGTCGCAAAAGGAATGTAATTCGATCGTGCCCTTTTCCTCGCTTTGTAACCATCTAGGGATTTTTATATGATTGATTTGATACAAGTCTTGTTTGATGCTTTTCCATTCGTTTTCAATTGCGTCCGAAACTTGATCATCCCATTTTAAATTTTCTTCTTTCCAGACCGACTGAAACAT
The DNA here is from genome assembly GCA_947086415.1 of Pammene aurita. Taxonomy (NCBI): domain Eukaryota; kingdom Metazoa; phylum Arthropoda; class Insecta; order Lepidoptera; family Tortricidae; genus Pammene; species Pammene aurita. The sequence continues at coordinate 27,105 of CAMTYY010000022.1, read as the reverse complement.
CAACTTAAGTTTGGTTGTAGTAGGACACAACCATCCTAGAGGGTCAAATATCTTCGAAATGTCTGATAAGAGCGATCTTTTTGTTGTTTTATTTGTAGGCGACGGTTGTATCTTGAGTTGAAACGTAAACGTGTCGTTTTGCGGGTTCCATCGTAGACCCAAAGTTTTTTGTGACTCTTGATGTTTGAAATCGAATGATTGTTGTCGGTTTGCGGTGTCCACGCCCTCTAGCAATCCGGGATAATTGGAGGACCATTTCCGGAGATTGAATCCTCCGGCCTTGAGAAGGTTGATAAGATCTGATTGAAGTTTCCTTGCTGATATGACATCATGCGTACCACTCAAAAGGTCATCCATATAAAAGTCTTGATCCAATATTTTTGCTGCTTCGGGATATCGATGACCTTCGTCAATGGCCAGCTGCTTTAAGGTCATCATTGCCAAAAATGGCGCTGCTTTTGTTCCATAAGTGACCGTCGTAAGGGCATATTCACGCAGTGCTTGTTTTGAATTATCCCTCCAAATGATTTTTTGATAAAGTTGATCTTCTTCGTTGCATAAAATTTGGCGAAACATTTTTTCTATGTCCGCAAGAAAGACTATTTTATACTGTCTCCATCTTAGGATCAGTTTAAATAAATCCGATTGTAAATTTGGCCCACTGTACATTTCATCATTTAGGCTGTAACCCGATGACGTATGAGCTGACGCATTATAGACAACTCTGAGAGCAGTAGTTGATGATTCAGCGCGTTGCACACAGTGGTGAGGTAAGTAATTGTTAGGTTTTGTGTCTCTTTCGCACTCGCGCATATGTCCCAGTTCGTAGTATTCGTTGATAAATGTTTTGTAATCTTCTGATAATTTTTCATTTTTCACAAATTTTCTCTCGAGTTGATAAAATTGCGCGATAGCCTTGGTTCTCGATTCACCCAATTTTTCTTCAATGTCTAGTTTCAAGGGTAATCGTACCACATAGCGTCCGTCCTCCCGGCGAGTGGTTTCGGACTTGTATTGATTGATGCAATATTGATCTTCTGATGATAATGTATCCGATGGTTCGGCTATATCTTCTATTTCCCAAAATCGGCTGATATCTTCAATGTTGTTTTGAACCATATGACAATGATACGACTTCATGTCGCCGCAGAGAAGCCACCCAAGCTTAGATTCTTGTACTATAGGGGTAACGTCGTCTGTTCGGATAATCGAACCCAAAATTATCCTTGCGTAGATACCGGCGCCAAATAAAATGTCAATAGGTTTGCTGATATTAAATTCAGGATCTGCCAGCTGAATGCCTTCGAGATGCGGCCATAATGGCTTGCTAAATGATTGATTTGGTAAGTTTATAGTAAGACGATTCATTATGTAAACTTTCGTCGTAAATGAATAGTCCGTATGAATTGATGCAGCCTTGATAATGATATATCCTTTGCAATCGTTTTTCTTGTTCCCAATTCCAAAGACAGTGCCACTGTAACTTTGCCGCGGTAAGCCTAGCAGTTGGGCTGCGTTTTCTGATATAAGATTAAGCTGACTTCCTTGGTCGATTAAAGCTTGAAATTTGATATATGACCCATCCTTGGATTGTAGCTCGATTTGGGCAGTTGATAATAAAGTGTCGAGGTTTTCATCTTCTTGAAACACGTGGCTTACGTGTTTTGATGTACTTGGCTCATTTGCGGCCCCCTTTTTCCTGCCGACAAAGGCCTCGTTGAGTATCGTATTATGTTCACCGTTGCAATGCTTGCAACGTTTTTCTGATAAACATGGATTGCCGTAATGTTTGTATAAGCAGTTCGGGCATATTTCCTTTGTATTTATTGTTGCAAGTTTCGTTTCAGGTGTCATACCTAGAAACTTCGAGTATCGGAATAAGTCATGATTATAATTGCAACATGGGCATTTAAAATTGTTGCTTGAGAATGCTTGATAATTTTTTGCTTGAGTTCCTTGATAAAGTTTGTTAGGCGAATAATGATAATTTCGGTTTTCCTTGATATGGCTTTCGGAACGGCCGGTTTGATATGATATAGGCTTGCTGCTAAACCTTTTTTCGTAGTTGGTATGTTGAGCAGAATTAGTTAGTTCTTGCTTCCGGCGAGATGATTCTAGTGCAGTAAATTTCGCCTCCAAAAATGATAAAAATTCAGCCAGAGTAGGTCTTGGATCCGCAACATGCTCGATGTAATCATTGTGAGAGTCGGCATCTAGTTTCTGCGCTAATAGATGCACGATTAACGGGTCCCAGGAAGAGGTATCGACGCCCAAGTTTTGTATTGCGTGGAGGCATTCTCCCGTGTTGTCATGCAGCCTTTTTATTGCTACGGCCGTCTGTTGCTGCATGGTAGGTAGTCCCAGAAGTATGTTGACGTGGGAACTAAATATAAATTTTTTTTTGTTATAGCGATGATTTAAAATTTCCCAGCATACTTGATAATTGTCGGTACTGATTTTTAAATGTTGTATTAGCTTCTCGGCCTCTCCCTTGACCTTGCTTTTTAGGAACTGCATTTTCTGTGCGTTTGATATAGTATTGTTCTTATGTATAGTCTCGGTGAACAAGTCCTTAAATGATGTCCATTGATGATAATTACCATTGAAAATAGGAATTTCTATTTTCGGGGTAGATTTCTCCCGGTGTGAAGAATCCCACATCTTGATATTGATACGTTTCTTGATATCGTTGTATTTTTGCTCGCACTGGTTATACGTTTCTTCATACTCTGGTTTTTCATTGATCTGTTCACTGTCGATCTCCCAATGTGAGTTGTCGATTGCCGTCCACCGAGCTTGCACAGTTTTTAAAGCATCTTCGAATTCCCACCGTTCGGTAAGTGACTCTAATGTAATGTTATTGATAGCGCGTTGAAAGGCCTTGAAGTTACTTTTTTGTTTCCGGTACTTTTCTTCCAACTTGCTTTGATTACCTCGTTCAACCTTTTGTACGTTAGATTGGGGTACTGGCGGTGGTTGAGGGGTTGATAAATTTCTTCCGATACTGAACGACGGACCGCCTTCCGTTTGTTCTTCTAGTGGCTGCGTCCAGTCCACGTTTAGTTGAAACTGTGGTGTTGCAGGTCTGATAATAGGCTTTGCTTCTTCAGGTAAACATTGATACAAAAGATTTCTAGCTTCATGATAAATGCTTGATACTCGATCATAGTGATTCTCCGCAAAGTAGATAAAATCTCTATTTTCAAACTCGCATAGTGCAATATGATTAGTTTGAAACTCTCTCCAATATTGTTCCAGATTTTCTGATCGCCGTTTGATATGTTGCGCAGTTTTACGGTCAGGACCATCCTTTTTGAAATTGATAAGGAACTTTTCAATAACACTGGCAAGTTGACCTTGATTATTCAGTAAGTCTTCAATTTTCGACATCTTGCCAATAATTTGATATGATAACTAGGCACCCGATTCTGCTGATAAAAACTTCGAACGATGATAGTTACAGTTTCGTGCTCGAGTGTCCTTCATGGATATATGCGACCTCTCAATTAGACGGTGAGACCCGCTTGTGGGAAGCCGCCTAACCGATTCGCTATCACACAAAGTCCACAGGTCACTGGTCTACCAACTGAGCTTTCGAAGGACCATAAAGATGTACGGGCTAGTTCTCGCACGTCTTGACTGATATGATATTTGATAATGATAAACACTGCAGTTCCAATGAAGTAATGATTTATTGATAAAGTAAGAAAATGATACACTTATAAGGCTTAATTCGAATACACTCCGCGGCTGTCGGATATGTACTAACTTAAAGTAATAAAAATTATGCTACGTGACGGAAAGTGCTGACGCGCGGAATGTCAACCTTTGTACGGATCGTACAATGGGTATGTAGGCTACAGGATGGTTATTAAAAATCTAGATTTTAGACCTTGAGGGGGCGGAGCGTTGGCCGCCATTTTGGATTAAAAGTGCCAACATTCGGTGGTTGTCAGTATGAGTAAAGTGTCTATGGACCGTATAAAGAAGATAAAATTGTTTGCAATTTTTTCCATACACAATAATCTACACCATGTCCAAAAAGTTCGAATACACTTTGGAAGTCTTCTAACTTTTTTGTACTAAGTTATTGTAGTGAAATCTGTATTTTATTAATGCTATACTAATGGTGCTCCCACGCCAGCTGTTATAATCGTTATATAACAGCAACTACCTTTCTTTAACAACATAGTGATACTTAGCCTTATCCTTGTTACACTTTGTTATATAACATTTATAACAGCTGGTGTGGGAGCACCTTAATATACAAAATGTGCTACAAATATTTTGGATTAACTCCACCTTTAATTTATTTCCATACAACGAGGGACGGACGGATGGATGGATGGACGGACGGACGGACGAATTGACGGACGGTGTGACGGACGGACGGACTGACGGACGGATGGGCTGGCAGACGAATATGACGAAACTATAAGGGTTCCGTTTGGCCAGGGAAACCTAAAAATTATACTTTTTTCACCTCCTGTATTTTTTAATCTGTAAGCCTTACAGATCTATTGTGTATGGAACAATTGTAGACAATTTGATCTTCTTTATATTTCGATAAACACTTTCAGTCATACTGACAACCGTTTAAGCGTCAAGGTTAAAAAACTGATTTTTGGCACCTTTAAACGTGCGGTTTTATGGTTTAATTACCAAAACTTTAATTTTTTTTAACGATGTGTTAATCTTTTGAAAGCCAGACGGCGAAGGAATATGCCGTGCCTCTGACGCCAGGCGATCGCATTATTTAAGCGAAATTGAACTTTACGGAGTCCCGCGTAAGTTTGTATTGAACTGGCGAAGCTGTCGGCTGCAGCCGTCGTTGGCCTTCTGTGGCCGTCAAAAGGTTAAATAGGATTTGGGAAAAATATGATTGGTGTCTATGATTTCAAACTCTATTTTGGGCACGGAACTAAAATAAATATATTAGCTACAATCAACAACCTTATAGGAACTGGAAATAAATGTTTCAAACCACAAACGGTTGGCTTTTTTAAATGTGCAGTGTGCAGATCCTCTAATCACTGGTCGTAATGTTGATACTTGACCTCGAGAGCTCTGCGTAGTAGTATGTATAATTATTTTGAATCGCCAAAAAAAAAGATCAACCTTGGAAATCGATATAAATGTATGTGTACGGGTGGACATAGTCGTTGATATTAAGGCTAGTAGAATACTCACTGTAGCATTTGTGATACGGTGAGCAATGTGAAGTGTTAGACGCGTTGTCTTCGTCGCTGTCTGTAACAGATACAAGATATTGCATATTTTCGTTCCTTTATTGTCTAAATCCGCCCTGGCCCAAAGCAGGGGGTAAAAGGATAAAAAGAAGATTGTTGAAATCGTAATTCAGCCATAAATACTGTTAAAATATTTATTTAAAAGCAAATAACACTAAAGTAGTATTTTTAATTCAAGACAGTCATCTCATCTGACAACTCTTGCCATACAAAGTGGATGTATGGCGGGAGCTGTCAGATTACTGTCTTGAATTAAAAATACTACTTTAAATAACTATATCTAAATAAATAAAACCTAATCTTAAATAAAATTATAATGAACTAACCCCCCCGCGGTATGATGCCTGATGATTTGTAATTCGGGGTCTCGTTATCTTTAGAATATGGCCGAATGGTCACATTACAAGGGTTTGTTTGTTTTCTTTAAATACCTCATCATACAGGAGTTATGGATTGAATAGTAGCAGTTGTTAAAAAATGTTACAATATGCCTTTCTACAAACATGTTTTGTACATGGCCGACCATAGAAAGGGCCTTTAAAATGCCACAAAAATGTATGTTTGGGTAATTTAGATGATACATAATGAGTGACAAGAGACATTCGATTCACCCATAAGCTCCAGCTAACACATACACTGTGGCTGGACTCGCAGGCGTCTTTAGGCTGCAGTGACTGCTTACCAAGCGGTCTATCATCATCCTCCTGGCATTTGTACCCACTTTTGCCATGGCTCAATTGAGCCTGAGGTCCGCTTGGCAACCTAATCCCATGAATAGGTGTATAATATTTATATAATGATATTTCGTACATAAATTCCGAAAAAGTCAGTGGTATGAGCCGGCGTTTGAACCCAAGACCTCCGGATTCATAGACGGACGTCTTACCAGGCTGCGATATGCAGCAAAAACTCACCAAGGTCAATGATTTCGTCGCTGAAGTTAACCTTCTTGTCTTTGGGCGGCGGCGTGACCATCGCCCTCTCCTCCGCCACGGAGGGCAGCGCGCTCGCTCGTTGGATCGGCTGGTAGTCGCGCGGCGTAGCGAAGGCTAGAGGGCTGCAAATATAGGTACAATTTTCAAACAAATTTAAAAAATAAACGATAGCTAATGATTGTAACAACAATTTTAAATAGCTCGGGTAACGCGATTGTTAAGATTGGCGATTGGCGGGTGGTGCAGCTCGGCGGAGGCGATGGTCATGTTGGCTCACTTGTACTTCAGGCTGGGCGTGCAGAACCTCTGCACGGGCTCGTGGTCTGGCGGGTGGTGCAGCTCGGCGGAGGCGATGGTCATGTTGGCTCACTTGTACTTCAGGCTGGGCGTGCAGAACCTCTGCACGGGCTCGTGGTCTGGCGGGTGGTGCAGCTCGGCGGAGGCGATGGTCATGTTGGCTCACTTGTACTTCAGGCTGGGCGTGCAGAACCTCTGCACGGGCTCGTGGTCTGGCGGGTGGTGCAGCTCGGCGGAGGCGATGGTCATGTTGGCTCACTTGTACTTCAGGCTGGGCGTGCAGAACCTCTGCACGGGCTCGTGGTCTGGCGGGTGGTGCAGCTCGGCGGAGGCGATGGTCATGTTGGCTCACTTGTACTTCAGGCTGGGCGTGCAGAACCTCTGCACGGGCTCGTGGTCTGGCGGGTGGTGCAGCTCGGCGGAGGCGATGGTCATGTTGGCTCACTTGTACTTCAGGCTGGGCGTGCAGAACCTCTGCACGGGCTCGTGGTCTGGCGGGTGGTGCAGCTCGGCGGAGGCGATGGTCATGTTGGCTCACTTGTACTTCAGGCTGGGCGTGCAGAACCTCTGCACGGGCTCGTGGTCTGGCGGGTGGTGCAGCTCGGCGGAGGCGATGGTCATGTTGGCTCACTTGTACTTCAGGCTGGGCGTGCAGAACCTCTGCACGGGCTCGTGGTCTGGCGGGTGGTGCAGCTCGGCGGAGGCGATGGTCATGTTGGCTCACTTGTACTTCAGGCTGGGCGTGCAGAACCTCTGCACGGGCTCGTGGTCTGGCGGGTGGTGCAGCTCGGCGGAGGCGATGGTCATGTTGGCTCACTTGTACTTCAGGCTGGGCGTGCAGAACCTCTGCACGGGCTCGTGGTCTGGCGGGTGGTGCAGCTCGGCGGAGGCGATGGTCATGTTGGCTCACTTGTACTTCAGGCTGGGCGTGCAGAACCTCTGCACGGGCTCGTGGTCTGGCGGGTGGTGCAGCTCGGCGGAGGCGATGGTCATGTTGGCTCACTTGTACTTCAGGCTGGGCGTGCAGAACCTCTGCACGGGCTCGTGGTCTGGCGGGTGGTGCAGCTCGGCGGAGGCGATGGTCATGTTGGCTCACTTGTACTTCAGGCTGGGCGTGCAGAACCTCTGCACGGGCTCGTGGTCTGGCGGGTGGTGCAGCTCGGCGGAGGCGATGGTCATGTTGGCTCACTTGTACTTCAGGCTGGGCGTGCAGAACCTCTGCACGGGCTCGTGGTCTGGCGGGTGGTGCAGCTCGGCGGAGGCGATGGTCATGTTGGCTCACTTGTACTTCAGGCTGGGCGTGCAGAACCTCTGCACGGGCTCGTGGTCTGGCGGGTGGTGCAGCTCGGCGGAGGCGATGGTCATGTTGGCTCACTTGTACTTCAGGCTGGGCGTGCAGAACCTCTGCACGGGCTCGTGGTCTGGCGGGTGGTGCAGCTCGGCGGAGGCGATGGTCATGTTGGCTCACTTGTACTTCAGGCTGGGCGTGCAGAACCTCTGCACGGGCTCGTGGTCTGGCGGGTGGTGCAGCTCGGCGGAGGCGATGGTCATGTTGGCTCACTTGTACTTCAGGCTGGGCGTGCAGAACCTCTGCACGGGCTCGTGGTCTGGCGGGTGGTGCAGCTCGGCGGAGGCGATGGTCATGTTGGCTCACTTGTACTTCAGGCTGGGCGTGCAGAACCTCTGCACGGGCTCGTGGTCTGGCGGGTGGTGCAGCTCGGCGGAGGCGATGGTCATGTTGGCTCACTTGTACTTCAGGCTGGGCGTGCAGAACCTCTGCACGGGCTCGTGGTCTGGCGGGTGGTGCAGCTCGGCGGAGGCGATGGTCATGTTGGCTCACTTGTACTTCAGGCTGGGCGTGCAGAACCTCTGCACGGGCTCGTGGTCTGGCGGGTGGTGCAGCTCGGCGGAGGCGATGGTCATGCGTCGCGGAGCGCACCAGGTCTTCCTGCGCGCGCCCCCGACATCAATGCTGTGCGCCCCGATGCCGTTCAGGATCATCTTCTGCAGGCTCTCTATCTTGCCGAGAAGGATGCGGTTGTCTTGCTGCAGGCGTAATAATATCCAATCAGGCAATCAATCTAGCTATGCTACCACTACATTTAAATAATATTTCAATCATAAGTAATTGAAAACTTACTTCAATGTGATTTTTGATAGCCAATTCTGACTGCAACTTTGACAGTTGCTTGGTCAAATCTTGTAATTTGGTAGCGTCAGTAGCCACAGCGTTTACTTCAGGCTTATTCTTGATCGCTTTAGCTCTGTTGGCGAACCTGAAAGTGTTCATTGTTAAAACCAAACACTAGGCACTTTACTTTTATTCTGCCAGTAACGACTTAATGTAGGTTAGTTACATTTACTGGGCATTTTAGGCAGGTCGATGTCCATTATAAGTAATGGGTAGCTACTCCAGAAAGCCTAGCCATTGATTGAGATTATTTGCTGCCACAAATAGGTTATTTGAAGCTGTAGGTGCCTAATGCTGTATACTTCTAAGTTCTACTTGTACGAGTATGCAATACAATCTAGCCGAATGTGTTGGGATGCTTAAAAGCAGGGACTGATTTCGGTTACGGTTTTACCGGTATTCCATTACGATACCGTAATGGTGTAAAGGTTACGCGCGCCGCGCCAACATAACGGTACCGTAACCGTTTTGAAATATCGGTTACCAGTAATCGATTTAAAGGTAACCGTAACCTTTAAAATACCGGTTCGAAACCGGTATAATAACGGTTACCGAAAATAATAAGCGGAAAGACAATACGGCAGCGCCGGCGGTTTGGCAACGACGCCAAAAACGAGATATCGGTAACCTTTAAAAATCGGTTTAGGTACCGGAAAAAATAAAGGTTACCGTTATATTTCGATAGCGAAATATAAAGGTTCCGCTACCGAAACCGCTATTTGAAAACCGATATGACGTCATATCGGTTATAAAATATACCGGTATTTTTCGGTTATGCAGTCCCTGCTTAAAAGTATGGCCTAGTAGGTCAGTAATGTAACTGAATGCTAAGCCCGTTAAAGCAAGACATGGAGATAATGTAACCTTGTCTTCCTGGATACTTACTGTAAGGTGGAGATGGTTTCCTCAACGGCGGCGGGGGTGACTGCACATATAATGCTAGTTTTCGCGTTCCCGCCAAGCGAGTTTTGCAGAATACGCGTAAGCTTGCTGTCTCGGTAGTTCGCGTGTCTGAAATTTTACAATCAATGACAGTAAAAAAATAAGCAACGAGTTCACGTAGCCCAAGGGGGTGATGACGATGATGATTAATTACGTCACACGTTAGGGAAGAGGGAGGCGGTCAACAAAACGTGACAAGTTTTGACAATTAGTACCAAGAGTGTGATAAGGTTTTTTTTTATTGGACAAAGAATGACGGTTGTTTAAATTTTCAATTAAAATGAAGACTCAGGAGACAAATTGTGGCGCTGGAGTTGGGGTGTGTCTAACTAGAGTGGAAGGGCTTTTCATATTACACAGAAATTTAAATGTGAGCACCACCAATGGTCGCGATTAGTTTGATTGCTTGCATTTCTGGTACCGGTCTGTCTTCTATAAATTAGCTACAGCTACACTTAACTTTTAGGGATAAAGGCTTCCATCAGCTGCACCATTGCAATCCACATGTTGATAAGTTTGCCCTTGTCCAACTACTTGGCCATGGCTCTAGTGGTTTGCCTGGCACGCCCCGAGCCGGCCTGGTCCACAAGGTTCAGCCGCGACATGATTACTACAAGGGGTCCACACCTGTGAGGGCCCTCGGACAGCTGCTTGATGACCAGCGCCAGCACGGACAGCGACTTGTTGATGTGCGTGCCCTCCTTGAACCGCTTGCCGGTGGCTCCGGTCTGGCCGGCGCGCTCCGAGCCCGCGAGGTCCACGAGGTTCAGCTGCGACACGTTCACGCAGCCGGCTGGCTCCTCGCCCTCCGTGTGCTCACGAGATTCTATTGTCTGTTAAAAAAGGCGAGGGCGTGACTCGTCGTCGTAACATTTTGGAGTCGTTCAACCTTGTGAATGTGATTGTGTCTGAAGCCATCACATTCCTTACAATTTTCAATTCATATTTAGCAAATTTTCCTTTGTAATATGAAATTTATAATTTATATAGCAGTGTATCTACTTAAAATAAAATAAAAACCAAATATATATTCAAATCATTTGATTTGTTCATCAGTTGAATAATGTAAAACCAATTAAAGTTCTAAATAAAAGGCAAGTTTCATTTAATCAGAGAGTGATAATGAAAGGCACTCCAGCTACCAATATACAACATTTATCTACATAATCTAGACACACGGCAGTGTGTCCGCCAAGTTCGAGCAAAAAAAAGCGACACACCGGCCGTGGGTTATATTACACGAACCATTTCGGGCCAATTTCGACCACCCTATAACTCAAAACATATTTTATCTACGCATATGAAATTTCGAGTGTCTGTTGACATCCCCTTAATTGTCTAGAATACAAAATTTCATTATTCTACCTATAGCAGTTCTTGAGATATTGACGTCAGAAAATCGCTATTTTTACTATACACTCACTGACTCACTGACTCATCAAAAACCTAGACCACTTCCAATGGTCGTAGTGACTTGAAATTTGGCATGGAGATAGGTCTTAAGGTCAAAGTAAAGGGAAAAATCTGAAAACGGCCAAGTGTGAGTCAGTTTTAAAAATAGCGAAGGTGTAACTTTGTTCTACTATGAAGTCATAATGAACTAAGTGGGTCTATCTTCCAATGGTCGTACCGACCTGAAATTTGGCTCGAAGGTTTGTCTTTAGGTCGAAATAAAGTAAAAATCTGAAAACGGCCAAGTGTGAGTCAGTTTCGAAAACAACGAATGTGTAATTTTGTTCTACTATAAGTAGGTATGGAGTGGAAATGAGATAAGACTTATTTAAATTTAGATACATACCAATTTAAGACAATACATATTTGTCTTAAAGACAAGAACAATAAAATTGTTCACCACTCGGTGTGTGTCTGTTGCGGGAACCGAACCCACGATTTACGAAGTACAAAGCAGGTCACTAGGTACACTAGGTCCGCTAAATCAGTCAAACAAAAATGAAAAGACTATTTTTTCTCGCATAGTCTAAATAATTTCTAATTTTACAACTAATAAAATCGCAGATTCAAGAACATGGAAATCATATATACTCTAAGATGGAATTATATATACTACTGCCATAGCTGGGCATTAACTCGTTAATCCGTTAATCGTTAATTAACGAAGTTAACATTTTGATTAACGGATTAACTTTTAAGTTAACTTTTAAAAATGTTAACGGACACGTTAACTTCCGTTAATATGCAGAAGTCCGTTAATCGTTAATCCAATGCCTACTATTTACCGCACGGCACCGCGGCGAGGCGCGAAAAACAGGTTCAGACACGTATGAAACGAACGACAAGTGCCGGGCGGCGCGTGGCAGCGAGTGAAACAAAAACAAAACTAGATATATTTTGCCGGCGCGTGCGAGTGAGAAAACTGCGAAGAGATTTTCCACAGGTAAAGACATTTTAACACCAAAACGAGCCTCGCTTTCAGACGAGAACTTCAACATGTTAATGTTCATGAAGGGGAATATGCACCTTAACCTTATGCCCGACGATTAAATTACACATTTGAATTATACAAGTATTTTGTTTTGTTCCTATCCTGTTAACTTCCAGAACCTTAACCAACAGATTTTATAAGTTCACTAATGCAAAGATATAAAAATGCAATTTTACACATATTAACGGATTAACGATTAACTTGCGTTAATTCTTCCGAAATGTAACGCTTTAACGTTTAACGAAGCTAACTTTTTTTGTAGCGGATTAACGATTAACGAAGTTAACTATTTGATTAACGGTGCCCAGCTATGACTACTGCCCATCTCATCCTCCGATACGCCATGGGATGAGATGGGATGGTGCACTTCTAGGGCTACATAATAGGCCACCAATTATAATACCTACTGATAGGTAGGTATTTATTACCAAGTTATTAATTATCTATGTAGGTAGCGTACTTACAAACAGAATCAAGTACGTTATTGATGTATGTAATTATATGTAAGTAGGTACATTTTATAGGTGTAGGGAGCCAGTTTATTTGTAAAAATCACCTATAAATAAATAGTAAAATAGAATTAGACGCTTAGTATAAAGGGTATATATAGTATAAAGTACATACCTAAGTGGAATGAGACATTTCCTAAAGCAAAAGTGATAAAAAAATAATAAAGAACCTACACCTAACAAAAATAAATGAAATCCCATCAAAAACATAAATGTGAAAGGCTGCCAAGTTCGATACTATGGGAATGCTTCGCCTATAAAAGAAGTGAGATCTGAATAAGTACCAAGTTCCATAAAAATACTTCAAATCATAAATAGTTATAGGAATGCACACTTGATTTCCAGCAGTTTTTAAGGTACATTTTGAATAAGTATCACATTACATAGAAATACCTAAAATTATAATAGTCAGAGAAACGCACACCGGTTTTTTTAGCAGTTTCCTGATTTATATTTATTATTTTCAGTACTTTTTAATGATGTAACTTGGCAAGTTTTAATATAAAATTATATACTTGACACATTGCAGTCCAAAGGTGTTGATTCATTGCATTGAAAAGGTGTGTGGTGTGTGAAAACTTGCCAAGTAACATCATTAAAAAGTACTGAAAATAATAAATGTTATGAGGAAACTGCTAAAAAAACCGGTGTGCGTTTCTCTGACTATTATAATTTTAGGTATTTCTATGTAACGTGATACTTATTCAAAATGTACCTTAAAAACTGCTGGAAATCAAGTGTGCATTCCTATAACTATTTATGATTTGAGGTATTTTTATGGAACTTGGTACTTATTCAGATCTCACTTCTTTTATAGGCGAAGCATTCCCATAGTATCGAACTTGGCAGCCTTTCACATTTATGTTTTTGATGGGATATCTACATTTACAAGAGGCAGCTCCATGTAGGAGATACTTTTGCTATGCTACCTATCTGTAGCTGTTTAAAAATTAAAAAAACAAAATAAAGATATGTACTTACAATCTGGAATATTGAATGAGACCTGCTACTTTTTTCATTCATGTTTGTGGCACCAGTGTGTCGGTTGGCCTCACCCTGGAATATACAAGTTCAAACAAGAATTACATTCGGACTAAATACAAACATTATTAATTTTATTAGAACAACCAAATGCTGTTTGCAGACAAGATATTTGGACGGAATAACAACAACCATTGCAGAGCTCATCAGCTAATGCTGGTCGCTCACAGATCCTACAATAATCCTCACAGACACTTTAGTTGTAAAAGATTGGAACAAACTACCAAAGGATACAGTGTTGGCTCCAGAGTTTCAATTAATTTAAAAAGGAAATAATATTCTGCATATCAAAAACGACTTGCACAGCAAAAAAGAAAAAAACATTAGGGTGGGGATGGATTTAAGGGCACATAATATTACATAACCGCAGCATGAAGCGTGTATGTCACAGTTACATAAAAGTTATACTACAAGGAAAGTCTCATTAAAAAAACGTACCATTTTTTTTTACATAAAATAAAATGTTCATTTTGAGACGTAATGAACAAACTACCTACGACACGTTCATCATTACATTAGACGTAACATTATAAAAACCTTAGTATATTATTAAGCAAAATAATGCACATTTCCCTCGAAAACCACCAAACAATGCGTCATATAAAATATGATAAATTCACGACCGTTCCCTTCGAAAACGACTAATAAAAGAAAATTATTCTCAAGTCAAATAAAGATTACTTCTAAGGAACTGGCGAATCTTAGTAAAAATGTTTGTTACATAAGTAAAGTTGTCGTCACAGAAGATTACGAAATCTCTTCTTCTACCTAGCGTTATCCCAGCGATTTCCAGAGTCCACTTTCGTGCTCGCTTTCCTCAACTTTGCGCGGGCGTCTTCTTTTACGAGCCCGTTTTCGCTCCTATATTCCAACTTGCAAAGCAGAGCTTCCTGGGTACTAGTGTCTTTAGCCGAGCCCGTACTTGACCCAGGAGCCCTAGCCCACGTGTCCCAGGTGCAGGGCGATGTGCCTGCGCGTCGTTATGCGGTGACGCCCTAGCCCCAAGATAGTACCCAAGTTGTTTCTCTTGCATCTCTTCTTCTTTGCATGTTAAACGACATTCTCTGATTTTACAAGAACGACTGCCATCTGACCTCTCAACCCCGTAGGGGAACCAGGGTTCCGCCAGAGCCCAATATTTAATCTGAGGATGACCGCGGGCAGATCCATAGGTTATTGGTCGGACCATGTACATCCCCAGAAGATTACAAAATGCGTTTCAAAAAGCATTTTTTTATAAAACTTTATATTAATATCCTCTAATCTTGTTGTTATGTAGCCAAACTTTACCTACATTAAGTGAGAAATGAATAAAGACATCAAATATGTTCAAATGCAAAAAGAAAAAAAGAGAAAAATCATTAATCATGTTGAGGCAGGGTTGCTTCACTTTTAATTTGTATAGAGACAATTGTCAGAGTAATTTTTTTTTAATAAAAATAAAATACTAATAACAAATTTTATGGTTATTCCTCTAAATCTCAGGTAGAAAAAATTCTATATATTGTGATATCAACATCAAGATCAATCAAAAATGTTTTTTTAATACTTTTTTGGCACACTTTGCAATAATAAAAAGTGCCCTTAAATCCGTGGACCCATAAAAACAAATTCGACAAGCACAATAATAATTAAAGTCATAATCATAACTTTGTCAAGAGCATGCTTGATACAGGAACAATCAGTTACTGAAACTGCTTGCCTGGTTTACAAATGTTTTTTCTATGGTGCTGTGACAGTCAAATAACCACATAAGCATCAGCCCATACCTCCTTCATGATATCCAGGACTTCTTCAGGAGAAGATGTGAACTTCTCTGTGGCATCCACCTTGACACCCTGCAAGCTGTCTCTGACTTTAATCTTGTCATTCTCACAGTTCAGCAGGTCTTTCAGTGTTTCATTATATATTTCTATGAAAGATACTCTGGAAATTGAACAGAAAGATGTGATATTAAACATTGTGGGTCTACCTAAGCCAAGCAGACTTTCGACGAAATTACCGGGTGAAGCTGCTCGGACTTATAGACGCACCCGGCAAAGGTGCGATTGGCACATTCACACTGTCCAAGCTGCTTTGAGTGGAAATTTCCTCGCGAGGCTTTTAGGCCCATGTCAGCCCATATATTCACTCATTGTTATTAGGCGGGTCTACACCTGACACACCATATCGCGAGGAAATTGCCATGTGAGGTGGCTAGTGTGGATGTCCAGAGACATTACGGCTGCGCGTGCGTTTGCCTCGATCGAGGCATGTCCACACTAATCGAGCTGCCACGCGCGAGGTGGTGCGTCAGGTGTAGCACTGCCTAATTTTACAAACCTTTTTTTACAAATAAATAGTACAGCGCTGCCTAATTTTACAAACCTTTTTTTACAAATAAAATTTACTAAGTAGAGTAAGTAGCATTTGTGACATAAAGCTGTCCTATATCACCATGTTTCAGAACAGTGGTCACAGCTAGAAAAGTATAGGACAATTCAAAATATCTCAACTACTAAATACTTCAATAATTAGTAAGTTGGACCTTCTACTGAATAGTCTTATTATCCTTGGATTTATCTTTGTCATGAATTAATGCATTAGATTTCAATAACTAGATAACACATGTCAATATCAAGGTCAAGCATAATTTTATATCAAGTGCAAAATAATGCTGCAGATAGTGCATACTGCTTACAATACATTACCTAACAAGGAAATCTCTGTCCGGTATACATTTGATTTGTTCAAATAAATTTAGCACAGCTAGCTGAATGATGCCTGGTGAGGTCTCCGTTCCAGACATGGTGTAAGTCTTCCCTGACGAAGTCTGCCCATAGGCAAATATAGTTCCATTGAAGCCAGCAATTGCTGCCTCCACAATTGGCTTGGCAACATCTTTATAAACATCAGCCGTCTTCGTTGATACATCATATACTTTGTCTGAAAATTACCCAAACATTACACCACGATTTTCTGGCTCATTAGATTTTATGACAAGGTAACCCCAAAAAGACTAACTTACCAAACGTGTATTGTACTCCAGATTCTTTCCCGCTAGCGTCCAGCTGGTACAATGTATTGTTTATAACTTTCCATTGGTACGAAAGCTTGTCCTCTATTTCGCGAGAAATCAGCGGCCTAACTTTGACAACAACTTTTATGTTATCACTCATATTCGATATATTCGATATTAAAATACATTTGCAAACATTACCAATTCCTTGAGGAAGACGGAACTTTCACAAAAGGCATATGAAATACTGCAAGAGTCAGCAATGCGTTTCAAATTTGTACTATATTTCGATCAGAGACCGTCAAATAACCGACATTAAATTTTTTAAATAAAAAAATCGCTCAAATCACATCATGATCATTCGTTAAATTTTTAATTTATGTTCGAATACCAGAAAATTTAGAATTTATTAATTTCAATCGTATTAGAATTGTTCCATGATTAACGAATTTAAATGTAAACAACGCCTCCTAAATACTAAGTCATTGAAAAAACTTATCTTGTAGTTTGTATTTTATGATAAATAATCAAAAAAGCCATTAATTCCATTAATTAACCGATTATCTTTCTTTGAATCCAAACAATGATAAAAAGTTTTTGCAATTGTCTATAGTTTGTTCAACTCCATCTGTTTAAGTTATATTAAAAATCGTAAAAATTCAAATAAAATATCATACTGTCAATGTCAATTCTACGTCTACTGTCACTGTCATGTCATGCAACGGCCTGCACGGTGCGGTGCACACGTCTGTGATTGTCACGGAAAACAAATCTACACGTGCGTCGAAATATTAATTTAATAGCTTTATTATATATAACGCATAAGCATTAAATATGCAGCACGATGACGTAAGTAAAAAAAGATTGGAATATATTTAATAAAAGTTACATTACGTTAAGTTAAACACTCATACTCTTTCAATGTTTAGGTTGTTTGGGCCATCATCAACAAGACTCACTGTTCACACAAAGTCACGTAAGTATTTGCGCTATTATAATATTTTGTTTGATAATAATTACTCGGAGAAAGAGTCAAATAATTGTTACGCATTTTTCAGAACTCTGACTCAACATTTTTGCCGCAATGAATATAACCTCACAGGTCTCTGTACGCGGGCCTCCTGCCCGCTCGCGAACAGCAAGTATGCGACGATTAGGGAAGAAAATGGTATTATTTACTTGTACATGAAGACAGCAGAAAGGTAATAGTTTGAATTTTTTTACATGCAATTGAGATATTTTCCATTGTTTGGATTAGATTTGTTTCATATAAATGCTTTAGCGTGTGCTAGTGCTTGACAAAGCCACTGCAGAGAGTAAAAACATATTCTATGCATAATTAGGTATTCCCCAGTTAGTTGCAACCAAAATATGAGAACTTTGCTTTGAATATATAAGAATGTTTTGGATTCCAGAGTCATGTTTCCTGCCAAGCAATGGGAGAAAGTAAAACTGTCACGAAACTTCGAGAAGGCCATTCACCAGATAAACGAGAACCTGCTGTATTGGCCAGCCTTCATCAAGGCCAAATGTAAACAGAGATTTGTCAAAATAACACAATATCTGATACGGATGAGAAAACTCAAGCTCAGACGTGTGTAAGTTACAAGATCAATTATTAACTGCTCCGTCTCCTTTTCTCAGCATATTCGCGTCCACTGCTGGACTCTCATGGATTTCCATGTTATTCTTGATGCGGCAGTTCTGTGCCAGGTTGGCCCTGCCATCTTTTTAATATAATCCAACCATCTGGCTTGTGGCTTCCTGTTATCTCGGCTTCCCATTCGAGTCCTCCAGACCAGAACTGGCTCCATTGGTGGTTGTCCCTGCGTGATGTGACTATTAACTTATTTTATACTAACTGAGCCGGTGAACTTCGTACCACCAATTGCAATTATTTTTAATTTCTCCAATATTTTAATAGTTATTCTGCTATTCAGGACAGAGATAAATGCGTAAGATCAAACATCATTAAAATTGGTTCATCCGTTCTTGAGTTTTAAATGGTAAAACCCAGGGGTCAGCAAACTTTTTGAAACAAAGAGCCTGATGGCGGAAAAATAGGAATTTTCGGAAGCTCATAGAACCCCAGTTGTCTGTTTTATGTTTTTTTTTACTGTAATAATTGATTTATAAAAAAGTTGAGGGGAACTCGAATAGTCACAACTGACCCTTCAAAGAGCCGAATGCGGCTCGCGAGCCGCGGCTTGCCGACCCCTGTGGCCTATCCCACAAAACTTACAATTATAATTTTACAAGTGTCAAGTTACAAATTTGTAATTATACAAGTGTGCTTACCACAAAATATACAAGTAACAAATATGTAAATTGTATCGACAAGTCTACAATTTATTGTATCACAAAACTTTACATACTTTTCCGGAAAACGTACAAATTTGTAGCTGACAATTGTTTTGTGCTACATTAAATTGTAGTAATAATCATACATATATGTAGAATTGTACCTACAAGTTAAAAATTCTCTAAACGTGTGTCACACCCTCTTGCTACTGTACGAATACTAGTAATTGCAGTATATTTTATCAAATTTAGCGATTCCAACCCTTTGTACCACAAAATGTTTAGTTCAAGTAGCACTGATAGTGAAGAAGAATTCATTGTAAGACGTCCTAGGACATATAGAGAACATATAAATTTAAGTTTGACCATAAAGGATTTTACATTTAATCAGAGGTTCAGAGTGAGTAAATCGACCGTCGAATATCTACTACAGACTATTGGTGGAAACCTTAGACATCCGACACGAAGAAGTCACGCTCTTGATCCTAAACAACAGTTACTGCCTGTTTTGAGATGGTTGGGCTCAGGATCCCAATATCACGTCACTGGTGATGCTCATGGCGTTTCCAAAATGACAATGTGTCGTTCGATTCACGCCGTATGTGCACAAATAGTGGACAAATTACTGGGAAATGAAGTAAGATGGCCAACAAATGGAAACTCAATTTCTCAAGATTTTATTGCAGCATCACATGTAAATTTTCCCAGTGTCGCAGTTATTATAGATGGATCATTAATACTGATAGATGCTCCGCATCAAAATGAAGCTGTTTTCGTAGATAGATCACTATATAATTATAATTAATGTATAAAGTGAAACTACCTTCAACATTAAAGAACCTAAATAAATTGTTACATATAAGTAGTTGTAACATTACAATTGTTTGCTTGTATATTTACAAATCAACAATTCTACAATTATGTAGCTGTCGTGACATGCGTTTATTCTTTGTGATACGCTTACAATTGTTCGCTTGTATATTTACAAATCAACAATTCTACAATTATCTAGCTGTCGTGACATGCCTTTATTCTTTGTGATACGCTTTCCCAAAAGTGACATATTTGTACACTGCAAATTTGTAACGAATACATATTTGTAATTATTGTAGTACAATTTTTCCTTTACAATTGCACAATTTTGTCGAATTGTACACTTGTAAAGTTTTGTGAGATGGGCCACTGGTGTAACCAACACTACTTTGTTTTAACACTTTCACAACCGGGCAAAATTTTGAACAATACCCCAGAAACCGACAGAACCCGCCAGGCAGGCTAACAAGTGCAACGGAATGCTGCACGCCGCGCGCCCGGCATCTGAGCAAACATTACGAGTGCCTACCAAGCGGGTTCTTGGTTGCGAAAGTGTTAATATAGATGATCAAATAGATTTTGCTAAAACATTATTAAATTTACAACATTCAGTTTAATAATTTTACTGGCATAATCTATAGTGGGCAGGGCAGGTTTTATTGTTAGTAATATGTGTTAATACATCTCATAGTCAGATTGGACCGGTTTATTAAATTTACAACATTCAGTTTAATAATTTTACTGGCATAATCTATAGTGGGCAGGGCAGGTTTTATTGTTAGTAATATGTGTTAATACATCTCATAGTCAGATTGGACCGGTCTAAATAGTTGATTTAAGAGTGTACTGGTTATATAAAAAACCCTATGATTAAAAATATAACGTTACAAAGCAAAAAAAACCTCATTAAATTTGAAATTTTTTTTTTATCTCATTGAAAACAGTATGGTATTCAAAGGAAAATTCAATAAATGTAGTAAGCACAAAGGCTTGATAATAATTTACATCAGACCTTAATATAGGTGTCAGTAGGTCTCATCAAAATTATTCTTTGGGAAGCCAGAGCTAATTTGACCATAATTTTCTTGATGACAATAATGACCATACTAAAAGGCGAATTCAATTGGTTACCCAAACCAGTATCTCATCATCAACTTAAGAGTTATTATCTTGTCGGTGGAGTATTTTCCATGTATCCCTATCCTGCCCCAGTTCCTTGACCTTTTGATACGAGACGGCTCCTACTTTTTCCTTCACTTGGTCCATGTAGCTGCGTCTGGGTATGTCTTTAATGCCCTAAAGGGTTTAAGGTTTTTGGCTTCAGGTAAAGATTCGTGTGATTTGAATGGATTATGTATTATAATGTGTAACTTTATATCACATAAAAACTTTCAGAAATATTACAAGGATATATAAATAATATAAAATTAACATTTGTTTTCATACTTTCAGTAAGGAGATAGTGCCTATACAACGCAAAATAGAGAGGCGGGAGAGACGGCGCGAGGAGAAGGCCCTGGTCGCCGCAAGAATAGACAACGCCATAGAGAAACAACTGCTTGAGAGGCTTAAGAAGGGCACTGTGAGTACATACTAAAGGTTGAACACGCCAAAATTTGGGCATGTAAAAATAGCTATAGTTATTCGAAAAATGGAGATATTCGAACTTTTTAAACGACAATTTTCGCACAAGGAACTGATGAGGATAGTTTTATTTTCGTTTATTTATTCATTGGCAAAATGTCGAGCGTACAACATCAAAAACGTGAACGCATTCTGCACGAACATGTAAAAAATCCTATGTTAAGCTACAAAGATATCGCGAAAAGGCTGAAATATCCACAATCTACGGTTGGTCACGTATTAAAAACATTCCGTGAACGCTTGACAATTGATAGAAAGCCAGGAAGTGGTGGGTTGCCGGGAGTCAAGAATAAGAAAAAGGAACAGAGTACTTTAAAGATTTTTGCCTCAAATCATACGATTTCATGTCGTGATGTTGCTATAAAAGTGAAAATTTCTGTCTTTTGTCCAAAAAGTGAAACAGAGGGCAGGACTGAGGAGTTATAAAGCCCAGGCCTCACCAGATCTAGACTCAAAATAGAACTTATCTGCAAAGAAATGGTCGCGAAAACTCTATGAATATTTTCTTACAAAATTTGAATGCGCGGTGATGGACGACGAGACGTATATAAAAGCGGATTTTAAACAAATACCTGGTCAAGAGTTTTATACTAGCAAATCATGAACAGATGCTCCTGAAGATTGTGAATTAAAAAAACGAGGGAAATATCCAAAAAAATACCTTCTTTGGCAGGCAATATGCAGCTGTGGTAAAATAAGTCGCACGTTTATCACCACCGGGACAATAAACGGCGATATTTATCGGAAAGATTGTTTACAGAAGCGTTTGCTGCCTTTTATAAGACAGCAAGCCTCACCATCGCTGTTTTGGCCAGATCTAGCCAGTTACTAATACGCAAAATCAGTTATGGAATGGTACAACGCTAACAGGATCATGGTGGTACCCAAAATATGCAATCCGCCAAATAGTCCAGAACTGCGGCCTGTGTTAAATTTGTCATTTAATGTGGTATTCATAATGTAGTTATTTATTTTCAAACTGGTTTAAAAACAAATTTTGCGTGCCTAAGTTTTGGCGTGTTCAACCTTTATACTTACCTAAACATGTACTTGTACATAAGTACCTCTAATTGTTAGGAAAAAAAAGATGATTTGCTCAGCTATTTCAGAACCTGATTGTGTATTGACTCTGCAGGGTTTCAATGGATAATTAATGATCAATGTTAGTTATCTTGATAAATATCTCGATTTTTAAGTCTGTTAATTAATGCACTTAAAAGCCTGTGAATTGTAACGTTAATTTAATATTTGACTATACACGGTGCCCGTGAGCATTGCGAGAGACTTTAACAGTGAATTCATGATCATATTTAGAGAAAAAAATATCGTATAAACTTTTCCGATATTTGCCATAGTTTCAGAGTAAATACTACTTACAAAAAATGTCATTTTTAAGAGTCAGTGTAAAATGCTTTTTTGATGGCGATTTCACCAGTATTGGGGCATAGTCTAGACCTCTCTTATTGACAGATATCAAAGACCTAAGAAACACTTTGCATGAACTAGTTTTTACGAGAAAGAATGTAGCAATTTGTTTTATCAGTTACTTTTTTCAATGATAGGTACTTACTTTTTATGTAGAACAGCATTCCAAAAAAGTTAAAAAATAAGATTTTTTTTTGTTTTTCAACTAATGCCACTTAATGTGTTTTCCTTCTTTTGACCTCAGAAATACGTGGTTAAAATCTCTCGCAATGCTCACGGGCACCGTGTATAAGAAAATAAATTAAGCAACATCCTTCATAAGCAATTATCACGATTTATTATCTTAAGAATTTCGAACCCTGTGACTCTGGTACAATCTAAATGGTCACAGACATCAGTTGATGTTGTTAGATATACGTGATTTAGTTAGGCAAACTGGAAATTTATTAGAACAGTGATGAGGAGACCTGTGTTAGGACAAGTGCATGTCAATTAAAGTTTTTGTTGCCAGACATGTTTGACTTGTAATTTTTTTAATTGGGCTCTATGAGATTGAGCTATTGCTACGGAGCGTTAAACGTGATAAGTATAATTTTATGATATTTGCACCAATAATTTCAGTACAACGACATATACAACTTCCCGCAAATGGCGTTCGACGCAGCACTGAAGGCCGAGGAGGTGTCAGACGAAAGCGAGAGCGAGAGGGAAGAGGAGGACGAGCGAGAGGTCGAGATGGAGCCCGAGTTGGAGAGAGAGCTGCAAGCTGTGGAGGAGAGAGATGAATTTGTGGAAGGAGATAGTGACATGGATAGTGATGAGGTACGTTTTATTTTATGCCCATATACTCAAAAAGCGGTTAAAAAAGAGGGGTCAAGGTAAAAATAATACCAAGACAGAACGGGATGATCTTATACAACTTTCAATAGCCATGAGAGAGAAGGTGCTTTTATCGTTTCATTGTCTCACATAATTATTATGCCTGATTGTCGATGATAGCCACATGGCTAAATCGAAAGTTAATTTTAGTGTGAGACGGACAAAAATTAAAAAAAGTTGATCTTTAAAAGTCTTAGATTTGAGGACTCATTTTTGAAACTGTTTTTGTCCTTTTGTTAATAGTCCTGCCCACTTTTATTTAGGGGAGGCAGGGGAGCATTTGGTAGTCCTACCGCGAACTTCGGAAATCAAAATTTCATTATCTCCCATCTCTATCGAACTTGCCTATTCGAAAGAAAGTCATGGAAATAGACGAACGAACGAGCGAAGTGGTCCATCTATATTCGGCGTCAATTGAAATATAAAATAAGGTAAACAAATATGTCTGCGTTTCTAGGCAAAAACAGCATTACACACAAGTTTTTACTGAAATATAAGTAATTAACTGATATTTTTTACTAAGAATGAATATAAATAACAAGTTTATTGTATTGTAATGTATTGTCTAGTCTTTATGTCTATAAGCTGTATAGTTTCTGGGTTTGTTCCACGATGAAAAAATAGCCAAAATTCCCGAAAATACTTATATTTTTAAAGAGGGCGGTACATCCACAAATTACTAGCTAAAAGGGACGTGCGGAGAGTGCAACAGCTCATACTGGTTTTAAAAAGTGTATATAGTGCGGTCAGCTTGCAATACCGCTCCCGCGCACCCCGCTCACCCCGTGCGTCCCTTAGCTTTTACAAACAAAACAGGTATTTAAGTAACTTATGTTATGTCATCATCATCATCATCATCATATCAGCCGAAAGACGTCCACTGCTGGACATAGGCCTCCCCCAAAGAGTGCCACAATGACCGGTCCTGCGCCACCCGCATCCAGCGGACTCCCGTGACCTTCACCAGGTCATCAGTCCACCTTGTGGGGGGTCTACCCACGCTGCGCCTTCCGGTTCGTGGTCGCCACTCGAGAACCTTTCCGCCCCAACGGCCATCGGTTCTACGAGCAATGTGCCCCGCCCACTGCCACTTTTAGTTTAGCGATTCGGAGGGCTATATCGGTTACTTTGGTTCTGCTGCGGATGGCCTCATTTCTGATGCGATCACGCAGAGAGACTCCAACCATAGCCCTCTCCATTGCCCTTTGGGTGACTTTAAGCTTTCTTATGAGGCCCATTGTAAGCGACCACGTTTCAGTACCATATGTCATCACTGGCAACACACACTGGTCAAAGACTTTCGTCTTGAGACACTGCGGAATATTGGACAAAAAGATGTGCCGTAGCTTCCCGAACGCTGCCCAACCGAGTCGGATTCGTCGATTGACCTCTTTCTCGAAGTTGGATCTACCTAACTGGACAGTATGTCCTAAGTATATATAATCGTCCACAACTTCGAGTGTAAAGTCTCCGATTGTAACGGGAGTTGGGAGTTGTTGTATGTTATGTATTAAATCTAATTGCATTCGAATTCATTTTCAAGTAGAGAAAGCTGCGAGATCAGAAGGATAGTGCAGCAGCCGAAGTTGTTGCGCTCTTAACACCACCCGGGGGACACGTGTAGGGTTATCTAAGGTAATTCGTACGGACGTGGAGCAACCAAATTTAGTGGGAAACCGGCGGATCTCAAATTACTTACGACGGATGCAATTGCATACCTAGATTCAAATATTTTAAAATTTTAAGTAGAGAACATATTTATGCCATACGATAAATAAAAATAAATCTAATTGAGTCGCTCACATAGATTATTGATAGAGTTTTTCTTTAGAAGTGCATAATTGCGAACCAATGAAGGTAAATGCGTTTGTTTACATTATTTTACTTTTTTATTGACGCCTAATACAGTAAAGCTATCAAAGTCAGGCACGACTATTTCTTAGAATTGCTTTGACATTTTTATTAGTTTATTTTATTAAATAACAATGGATTGAGATTTTTAGCCACCACAATTGTAGACTCGTAGATCGCAATAGTAAGTTTGTTGTAAATTAAATATGACTAATTTAACTTTTCCCAAATTTAGGAGAGTGCCTCTGGGCATAGAGAAGGTGCTGATGTCGGAAGCGATTTTGAATCGGAGACATCAGATATTGAGGTAAGATATTAGTCTTCGATATTCTTGTTTAACTTTTTCGACGCCATGACAAATATCAATGCACTCATTTCTACTCCAACCTAATAATAGTAATAATGAATTTAGAGCAAAACGTATATTATGACTGATATATCCGTCGCTGGTGTTGAACCTGCGGTGCGCATATATACGTTGTTGGCGTTGAAAAGGGTAAGTATTTATCTAACACAAGACAACTTTCTTCCTTCCAATTTGTAATATAAGTTCTTAAGTAAATACATGGTAAGTAAATGAAGTTAACAATAATAAACACAGGAAGATCTCTTCACATTAAATACATCTTACAAACAAGATAAAATGACAAACAAATAATGAAAATCGTCAAGCTGTTTGTTCTGCAGACTGGAAAAAACAGACATACTTGACTTAACAGACATACTTTCTTTTCGTACACTTTACTACTGTATTCTCAAGCTAAGACTTGATATTTGACACATTGTAACACCCGCACTACGTAACTTTCAATTGGTCATCGAAAGTATAAATAAAAGATTGAACATTTAAAATAAAAAAGTTGGTGCAATCACTAAGTATCCTCGTTTTACTACAAATCAGATATATATTGTATTTTTATTTAGCATTTAAATGCAATTATTTATGTTAGAAATTCGGTTCCCTTGTTTACTTTCTATGGCTTTTTTTCTTAAATGTAGTGATGGGCAAATACAATCGTTTGAATTATGTTGTAATTTGAAATAATCGGTATAAATTTTGTACAAATGAACAATTTTAGGCGCTGCACACGCTTGGTCTGAATTTAGAATACAGATAAGAAAGTCAAATCAAGTTTTCCTCTGCGGCCCCATATAACAACTTGCATAAAGCAGCCGGAAGTTGGATTTTTCAGACTTCTACCTGATTTTTGTCTATGTCTGAATTCCGCTAATAATGTGGCGCTCTTAAGTTTTCAAACTGAAACAAACCATTAACAAACCATAATAAATCAATTAACTAGGTAATACATTGGTTAATGGTTTTAATAAACAGACGAGGCTTAGTTTTTATTGTTTAATTTCAAGTTAATAATTGTAGCATAGGTGGTACGTTTACCATGGATCCTCTCTATTCGACGTCGTCAATCATAATCGCATTTTATGACCACCGATTTATATTATTTTTTTTTTTTTATACCACGACGGTGGCAAACAAGCTACCGTAACCTATGGACGCCTGCAACTCCAAAGGAGTCACATGCGCGTTGCCGACCCTTTACAAAAAGGAGGATTCACTGTGTTGACGAC
>CAMTYY010000021.1:70000-80563 GCA_947086415.1 Pammene aurita | reverse complement strand
AACCAACCACTACAAACTTATAGTTTCGAAACAACGTTGATTTTTTTCAAATTTGACAAGTGCGAGTCGGATCTTGCACTTTCCATACAAAAAAGTCATCAGCGCCTAAAAAGTGTAATAGCAACATTTCATCAAAAATTAATAACTTCAGGACGATATATCTCGAAAACGGTAAGAGATAGAGCAAAATAGACTTCAGATTCGGGCTGTCAGTAGTACGTTAGTACTACAGAGTTTTATAAAAATGTATAGGTATGAATTTTTTTTTTTTTTTTGGACGTCATTTTCACAAAAAAAAAGCAAAAGTTTTACTTTCATGATAAAACAATAAAACCGAGGTTACCTTATGGGTGACGACAAATAAATATTATGACTTGTTTCATGCCCTTAAAGTTATCGGATCACTCTGTAATTTTCTGTGTTAATTCAAGTTGCGCCAAAATAATTTGTTATCTTGTTTCTGTTAAAGTTTTTGTTAAAATTCCTTGTTATTTCTTTGTTTTTGTTCTTTTTGTTGATTTTCCGTTGTTTTTTGTTTAAAACTAAAAGTTTTATTGTTATTTCGTTTGTTTTCATTGTTAAAATTGTTAATTTTGTCGTTAATTTATTTGTTGTTGTGTGTGGGTGTATCAATATAAGTATGAACCTTGTGGCCATACCTATTGACGACCTGGCGGGAGTCAATGTAGCTACCGACATTGACTCTTTTGTAGTCATTGGTCGGTCCCTGGACCTGCTGAAACCTGGGATTAGGACCCAAGTGTACGCGAATGACCGCTTCTACTACGACTGTCGCAACATTAAGATGTTGGACTCGTTGCGCGCCCGAAATCCGGATGTTGCGAACATAGCTGAAAAGAAGTGGGTGGAATTCCGTCTTTTGGAGACGAATTCACAGGTGGTTAGGGTGTTACTAATGGTGGCAAAAGAAAGTACTCGGATGCATTATCAGAAGGTTTTTTACGAGCAAGTCGTCGTGCCCGCCGTTACAGACTTACCGCCGAGGTCTGTCACGAGGAAAAACTGTGGCAATTTGTTCACGGTACAGAACAAAATGACACAATTTACAATTGCGCTCCCAGATTGGGAAAAGTTCAAGGCGAATCTCAACATTCGCCTAGAAGCGATGTTGCGATCGCACTTGGACTGCATCCAAGCGGCGTACTTTTACGTGTGTGAGCACGGGCTGAAGGCTCCACCGCAGGCGGTGCTAGAACAGTTGATAACAACTTGTAATCTTTCAAGCACGAGCGTTGAGTTCGTGCAACTGCATACGGGTGCAACGATCGACCCGGCGTTGCCCAATTCAACTGTTCTACTAGACCTGGATAACACCAAAAAAGTGCTGGGGGAAAATGAGGGGCGGATGGTCATGTATAAAAAATACACCATGGCACGGCACGGGACATTTAGCGGTGTAAAAAGGCCTGCCGCATTCCCTGGTATCTCTTACATACAAGCGTACGAGACTACCAGCCACTTAATCCCGTGCCACGAGGACCAAACATCCCTGTTTGCGTACGTCCTAGCTCGGGGTTACCCAGGTAACCCTCAATTAGGACAACGGGCTCGAGCATGGCTGCAGCAACTGCGGCAGTTCGTCGACGCCCAAAAATGTGCCGGGGATTTACGAATTGAAATCGTTTCGGAATTTGAGGGCGAGGACATCCCCGGCACAGAATTTTTCGAAATTGAGTCAGGGGCGGAGAACTCCATCGGGGCAACGGTTAGGATGCTGATCCAAAACCATTGCCTTGTTGAAATGGGAAACTGGACGGAGTTCGTGCAAGAGACAGGGATTGATTACATAAATCAGCTGGAAGCGGCTGTGAAGCTTCCAAGGGGGTTGTTATACCGAAATGTAATTAACAGATTATACTTGGTGGAGCAACTGGTATACTGCTGGGTGGAAGACAACCCCCAAAGATATGACGCCAAGTTTATTCAGCCACTCTTGATGAAGGCGAAGGAAGACGACCTGACCAAATTAGTCCGAGTGAAAACGTTGCCGCTAGATTTTGAACTCTCCCTCGAAAAATTTCACATGCTGCGTCTACCCCCCCATTACGGCGAGTACTTGAGATTTGTATACGCGCAGACGCAGCACCATAGTAGGTTCAAGGGGACCTACATTGAAATTTTATTCCGGGTTCTCGGCGCCGCACGTAATTCGCTGGTTCAAGATCGTACAGTCGGGTACCCAACATGCGATCCTGAAATGGAATTTAAAATGAACCCTTATAAAGTGGGGCTCATAAAGAAGCAGGTCGCAGTGTCGGAAGTCGTACAGGCAATAATGAAGCCAGAGCGGCTCATTGTTCAATTCGCGGTGGCGAGCGTGCCCGACATATCAGAGGAGGAGATCAAAAAGTACGTTGAGAGTACCGTCGACGTCTTCCCGGCGTATTTTCTTGGAAGAATGTACCCACATCCGACCGACTATGTTAAGGTCATTAAAAACCTTAACAAAATCGAGGACAAGAAGTTGACTTCGACGGTACTGCAACAGAGACTAAACCTCAAACAGTGTAAAACTAAATTCGTGGCTAAAAGCACGCAGACCGAGGGCAAAGTACCAACGACAATACCGGCGGCGGCAATGTCACGGGCCAAAGATGACCCAGCCCTGGCTGAGTTGGTGAAATCCTACCAGCTGGTAGGCCTAAAATTGCCCTCGCTCCCCACGTCATCAGCTCCAGCTACTCCGTGTCATCAGAGCAAAAACCCCTTCAAGGTGACCGAACCGCCGATGAAACGCTCGAGACTTATGGACGCACTCACCGACTTCATACTGCCGTCGCTATCGCCGCCGCCGCCGCCGCCATCGCCGCCACCGCCACCGTCAACGCCGCTGTCGGCGCCGCCACCCAGCACGCAGGCCACGTTAGAAAAATATTTTAAGGCCAAAATCTCCCCGATACCTGGGCCCTCTTCCGCTCAGATGCCTGGAACCTCCTCCGCCCAGATGCCTGGGCCCTCCACCACCCAGATGCCTGGAACCTCCTCCGCCCAGATGCCTGGGCCCTCCTCCGCCCAGATGCCTGGGCCCTCCTCCGCCCAGATGCCTGGGTCCTCCTCCGCCCAGATGCCTGGGCCGTCCTCCGCCCAGATGCCTGGAACCTCCTCCGCCCAGATGCCTGGACCCTCTTCCGCCCAGATGCCTGGACCCTCTTCCGCCCAGATGCCTGGACCCTCCTCCGCCCAGATGCCTGGACCCTCCTCCGCCCAGATGCCTGGACCCTCCTCCGCCCAGATGCCTGGATCCTACTCCGCCCGGATGCCTAGGCCCTCCTCCGCCCAGATGCCTGGATCCTCCTCCGCCCAGATGCCTGGGCCGTCCTCCGCCCAGATGCCTGGACCCTCCCCCGCCCAGATGCCTGGGCCCTCCTCCGCCCCAAAACCTGGGCCCTCACCAACCCCCACGTCCTCCTCAAAAAGGCAGTTCACTAAAGAGGAGGACATCAAAATATTGGCTTTCCTCACAAACTCCTACAACTTGGAAAGGGCCAAGGGGTTAAAGGTTTGGGAGGATGGACAAATGTTTGGCCAGAGGCTGCCGAATAGGTCAGCGGTCAGCTTGATTAGCCGGAGCTATAAGCTGGCAAAAAAATATTCTCCTAGCATTTTGGCAGCGAGCTACGGGATGGACCTCAACAAAGCGGCAGCATTTATAAAAATGTTTAAAAAATAGCCTATAAGCCTCTCGATTTCCCCATCTCGCCCTCCTCCTAGCGTTTGTCCCGGCTTTTTTATAACCCTGACCTATCCTATCCCTAGGAGCACTTTCGTTTTTAAGGTCATAAAAGGTCAGTTTCGTTTTTAGGATCATAAAAAAAAAATAACCCTAACCTACCTATCTCTGGGAGCAGTTTCGTTTTTAGGATCATAAAAAAAAAATAACCCTAACCTACCTATCTCTGGGAGCAGTTTCGTTTTTAGGATCATAAAAAAAAAATAACCCTAACCTACCTATCTCTGGGAGCAGTTTCGTTTTTAGGATCATAAAAAAAAAATAACCCTAACCTACCTATCTCTGGGAGCAGTTTCGTTTTTACGATCATAAAAAAAAAATAACCCTAACCTACCTATCTCTGGGAGCAGTTTCGTTTTTAAGATCATAAAAAAAAAATAACCCTAACCTACCTATCTCTGGGAGCAGTTTCGTTTTTACGATCATAAAAAAAAAATAACCCTAACCTACCTATCTCTGGGAGCAGTTTCGTTTTTAGGATCATAAAAAAAAATAACCCTAACCTACCTATCTCTGGGAGCAGTTTCGTTTTTAGGATCATAAAAAAAAAATAACCCTAACCTACCTATCTCTGGGAGCAGTTTCGTTTTTAGGATCATAAAAAAAAAATAACCCTAACCTACCTATCTCTGGGAGCAGTTTCGTTTTTAGGATCATAAAAAAAAAATAACCCTAACCTACCTATCTCTGGGAGCAGTTTCGTTTTTAGGATCATAAAAAAAAAATAACCCTAACCTACCTATCTCTGGGAGCAGTTTCGTTTTTAAGATCATAAAAAAAAAATAACCCTAACCTACCTATCTCTGGGAGCAGTTTCGTTTTTAGGATCATAAAAAAAAAATAACCCTAACCTACCTATCTCTGGGAGCAGTTTCGTTTTTAGGATCATAAAAAAAAATAACCCTAACCTACCTATCTCTGGGAGCAGTTTCGTTTTTAGGATCATAAAAAAAAATAACCCTAACCTACCTGTCTCTGGGAGCAATTTCGTTTTTAGGATCATAAAAAAAAACCAAACCTGCCTATCTCTGGGAGCAGTTTTAATGAATCGTTATTACCATATAAAATTTGACATTTTCCGAAGAGCCAGGTATACCTCGTGCTCTGTGATTGGCGGGATGGCTCTGAAGCTTTCCTCAAAGGCAGGTAGTGCTTGTGGTCTTGGAGGGTCGGAATAAAGGGTCTTATAATACTGGGTTGCTATGGTTAAGATTTTATTCCGGTCTCCTTGGCGAATGCCAGCATCATCTATTAGGGATGTTATTCAGGATTTATCTCTAGATATTCCTTCTTTCGCGTTTCTTAAAGATGTGTTCTTGGTCAATGCCAGTTCGACTATTTTTGTCCTATAATTTCTGACATCATTGCGTATGCTTCGTTTTACTTCTTTGTCTTTAGTCCTGTACTGTTCGCTGTTTCTACAAATGTGTAATGATTGCCGGTCTTCTATTAACTTCAGTGTCCTTTCTGTAAGTTTTTTGTGTTTGTTTTTAGTTGGTTTAATTTTGTTACTTGCATGCCTAATACTGTTAATAATATTGTCGTATTGGCTATCTACATTTTGATCGTCATCCTTTAGGGTTTCAAATCTGTTGCTTAATTGTATGTTATATTCTTGTTTGTAAGTTAAAAGTGTATTTCTGTCATGTCTTTGTATCGTCCTGCGAATCAGTTGTTGACGGTAAATCTTGTTATTGAAAACTATCATGGCGCGAAGAGGTCGGTGGTCGGAGCTAAATTTAATATTACTAATTGTATGCACGTTCTTTATTATTTGATTATTTGAGGATATTACGTAGTCAATTTCGTTTTTAGTGAGGGAATTCGGGGAGATCCATGTCCATCTGCGTTGCGGTTTTTTAAAGAAGAAACTATTAGAAATTTTACAATTTTGGCCAAAGGCAAACTAACCTATCTGTCAAAATCAACTATTACTGTAAAAAAAACCCCTTTTTAATGTCATTTCAGAACATATAATGACACCTATTTTATTTACTAAGCCTAAATTTTAAGTCAAGAAATTCTACTATAAGCTAACCTCTCACTTTGGAACAATATGTATGAACAGCATCAACAACCAGGGGTCTATCATTCAGTTACAGATATCTCGAAAACGGTAAATGAAAGCTCAAAAATAATGTGATATTTGACCAATTCACACCTCTGGTGTTTGTTTATCAAGATTAATTGAATATGATACCACGTTTGTCAAAATCTGTATTTTTTTTCTAAATTTGAAGGTTAAAATTGCCCACTTGTTTTTTTCTACATAATGACCAGCTATGACATTAATACGAAATTCTAATCAGCAATTTAAAAAATGCTATATTTGACAGATATCTGTTATAATAAACTATTACTGTCAAAAAGTCATTTTGATTTCATTTTGTACTAAACTATGACATAATATGATGATTTACACTAAATTTGTAAAAAACTGTCAAATTGGACGGTTTGACATAACATGTCAACATACACTATGACATGTCTGACTTTGTGCCAAATATTTCCATATAAAACCCAAAAAAAACATAAAAACTATATAAACTCAACTTTGTATGAGATTTGATCAAGTGCAAGTCGGATTTTGCACTTTCCATACAAAAAAGTCATTAGCGCCTAAAAAAGTGTAATAGCAAAATTCCATCAAAATTTATAAATTCAGGACGATATATCTCGAAAACGGTATAAGATAGAGCAAAACGGACTTCAGATTCGGGCTATCGGTAGTACATTAGTACTACCGATTTATCCATTTTCGTATTAAATCACAACTTTCTGGACCGATTTGGACATAAAAAAAAATTAAAAAAATTGCCAAAATAATCTAACCCGGGTCTAAAATCTTTATTTATTATCCGATTTTGCTGAAAAAAATTGTATGCAACGAAAAATTCGTAAAATTTTAGGGTAGGGTAAAAACAGAGGACCTAGTTATAATAGTTTTTACACAAAAAAATAAAAATGACAAATTTAAAAAAAAAATGTATGGGAGGTACCAGACGCAGGTCGATTCAATACCAATTCCGAAAAACCGTAGGTAGAACAGGAAAAAAAAAGCCTCTATGCCAAATCTGAACAAAATCGACCGAGAATCAACCCTATAACCTAACCTAACCTAACCTAACCTAACCTAACCTAACCTAACCTAACCTAACCTAACCTAACCTAACCTAACCTAACCTAACCTAACCTAACCTAACCTAACCTAACCTAACCTAACCTAACCTAACCTAACCTAACCTAACCTAACCTAACCTAACCTAACCTAACCTAACCTAACCTAACCTAACCTAACCTAACCTAACCTAACCTAACCTAACCTAACCTAACCTAACCTAACCTAACCTAACCTAACCTAACCTAACCTAACCTAACCTAACCTAACCTAACCTAACCTAACCTAACCTAACCTAACCTAACCTAACCTAACCTAACCTAACCTAACCTAACCTAACCTAACCTAACCTAACCTAACCTAACCTAACCTAACCTAACCTAACCTAACCTAACCTAACCTAACCTAACCTAACCTAACCTAACCTAACCTAACCTAACCTAACCTAACCTAACCTAACCTAACCTAACCTAACCTAACCTAACCTAACCTAACCTAACCTAACCTAACCTAACCTAACCTAACCTAACCTAACCTAACCTAACCTAACCTAACCTAACCTAACCTAACCTAACCTAACCTAACCTAACCTAACCTAACCTAACCTAACCTAACCTAACCTAACCTAACCTAACCTAACCTAACCTAACCTAACCTAACCTAACCTAACCTAACCTAACCTAACCTAACCTAACCTAACCTAACCTAACCTAACCTAACCTAACCTAACCTAACCTAACCTAACCTAACCTAACCTAACCTAACCTAACCTAACCTAACCTAACCTAACCTAACCTAACCTAACCTAACCTAACCTAACCTAACCTAACCCGTGGGTGTATACAGGGCTCTGTGCTTGGACCTGTTTTCTGGAATACAATTGTCGACACCCTATTGGAACAAGAACTAATTGATGGAAATTATCTACAGGCATACGCTGACGACCTACTGCTAATCTGTTCCGGAAAAGATATTCAAGAACTGGAAAATAATGCCAATAGTCTACTGCAGAGAGTGTTCCAATGGGGCGTAGATAACAAACTGGCGTTTGGCCCACAAAAAACTAAGATGATTGCGTATACCTGCAAAGCCAAAGCGGCAAAAATATACATGAATGGGATCAATATCCCATTCAGTCAACATTTCAAACTACTGGGTGTCATAGTAGATCAACATTTAAAATTCATTCAACACTCAGAATACATCATCAAGAAAGCGCAAAACATCTACAAACGACTATGCATATTCGTGAAACCAACATGGGGGGTACAATCTGAAAACATATACACCATATACAGACAAGTAATTGAGCCAATAATTACCTACGCAGCTGAAATCTGGGGGTCAGCAACTAAATACAAAAAAGTATGCACCTCCCTACTCAGATTACAACGTGTTTTTGCCATAAGAATTATCCATGGATTTCGCACACTACCAACAATTCCCTCCATCACACTCGCTGGACTCATCCCACTGCCCTTTAAAGTGCAAGAAGTAGAATCAATTGAAGGGGTCAAAAGAAATCTAGTCACAGAATATCTACCCAGTGATATACTTTATGATAAAAGGGTACCAATAACAGACCTACTCCACCCCACTTTGCGCCCAATAATTGAACTAACAGATATCAACAATGCCAACGACTTAATACCATATTATACTGCTGAAATGCATCGAGTATATACTGATGGCAGCAAACATGACGAGATGGTCGGTGCCGCTATTGTGATACATTACCCTGATGGCCGTGGACACACAAAAAAGATTAAACTCCATGCCAGCTGCACTGTCTTCCAGGCTGAAAGTCTGGCCATCCTCGAAGCATGCAAAATGTGTTATACACTAAGACTTATGCAAATAACTATCTTCTCTGACTCTAAAGCTGCACTAATCGAACTGACTAATAGAAATAGTACCAACGCCATTATCAACAAAACTCATAAAACTATAGTTAATATGCGACAACATGGACAAGATATACAGTTTTGCTGGATAAAAGCACACGCTGGCTTCATGGGCAATGAGGAAGCCGACATGACAGCTAAACTTGCTGCCTCACTACATCGAGCTCCAGACTATGCTAAATTCCCCTTATCTTACCACAAAAAGAAATTACGCAAAGACACACTTCAAAAACAAGATAGTGACTATCAAGAGTGTACAACTGGTTCACACCTTAAACAGTGGTTACCCACACGGGAAAAAATCAACACATTTAGAAGTCAAATCAAACTTACGTTCCAAATAACGCAAATACTAACAGGGCACGGATATAATAAAACCTACCTTAAAAGGCATCACATCATTGACACCAATGAATGCCCCTGTGACAATAACACACCGCAAACAATGAAGCATCTGTTGGAACAGTGTCCCCGATACAATAAAACCCGCGAGAATCATGAAATAATTTGCTACATAATGAAATTACAGCCATATAATTTGGAAGAAATCACAAAAAAGGAAGCTACTCTTGAGTCGTTCAAAATACATGTAAACAACATAGTAAATACCCTTAAGAAATTCAACGACACGTAGACTTATTATCAACAACGAATAACAGTCTGCAAACACCTACTACAAGCATGACTATAACCTCCTTCATCCCCACCCCTTCCCATCATCACTATTATTATTATCAACATAACAACCCCTACTCCAACCCCTTCCCCCCTCCCTCCTCTCCCTATTACCACAACCAAGATAGCTCAAATTCTCGATAATTCCAACACCTAACCTCACCGGCCTGCACGCTCGACGCCTCGCCGCTACTTCGGCAAGTTCATTCACCCCAACCTAACCAGCTCGCCGCCATTTACACACACACCGGTTCGTTCACCTCAACTTCGCCACTTCGCCAGTACATTCAGCTCGTCTTCGCCAGCACGCCGGCCCGCCACTTAGCCAGATCACCGACCCCACTCTACGCCAATTGGACACCTACTCCTTACAACTTCACCTTAGCCATCCCACCAGATGACACCGGTCATTCATCTTGCTGGCTCGCAGCTTCGACGCTGAACCTAATTAGAAAAATGACCTTGTAAATACGAAAATTTGTATGTTTTTCTTATAAGATATAAGCATTTAGATATAAGATTTAGCTATAAGAACCTACATAATAATATAATTCTTAACTGATTTGTAAATACTTTAGTAATAAATAAATAAATATGCGCCTTCACTTTACTCAGTCGACGGGCCGCTGTGGCAGCGCACTTTTTCAGTGTCCATTTGCACAATGCATCCATGCACCACACTGCAATGAGTTGTAGCGACGGCCCGGCGACTGATCGCGCATACTAATAAATATAGTGTAATTTATAAACACTATGTAACTACTAAATATACCAACTGTGTGAAATTATTGACTTGTAAACATAAAAATATATTGTGAATTTGAATAAGTGTACAAAAAAAAAAAAAAAAAAAAAAAAAAAAAAAAAAAAAAAAAAAAAAAAAAAAAAAAAAAAAAAAAAAAAAAAAAAAAAAAAAAAAAAAAAAATTCTTGTATAAATCATAATTCAAATAGAATAGAATAACAACCTCACCCACGCCATCCCACCAGATGGCACCGTTCATTCATCTCGCTGGCTCGCAGCTTCGAGAAATGATCATATAAATACAAAAATTTGTATGTTTTTCTTAAAAGATATAAGAATTTAGATATAAGATTTAGCTATAAGAACCTACA
>CAMTYY010000021.1:0-67500 GCA_947086415.1 Pammene aurita | reverse complement strand
AACCTAACCTAACCTAACCTAACCTAACCTAACCTAACCTAACCTAACCTAACCTAACCTAACCTAACCTAACCTAACCTAACCTAACCTAACCTAACCTAACCTAACCTAACCTAACCACCAGTCGTGCCTGGTCGGTGGCGAAGAGCGCACGCGTCCATGGCTGCGAGTAGCCTCGCCATCTACGCCATCTGCGCCATCTGCGCCATCTACGCCGCCTGCGCCACCTCGCCACTTCGCCACCGCGCCACCGTGCTGCGCCACCTCGCCGCCGCGCCGCGCCGCTTCGCCAGCTCGCCACTCGCGGGCTTGTAGCTGTGCCGCGCGTCTTCGCCGCTGCGCCACCGTGCTGCGCCACCTCGCCGTTGCGCCGCGCCGCTTCGCCAGCTCGCCACTCGTCGGCTTGTAGCTGTGCCGCGCGTCTTCGCCGCTGCGCCACCGTGCTGCGCCACCTCGCCGTTGCGCCGCGCCGCTTCGCCAGCTCGCCACTCGTCGGCTTGTAGCTGTGCCGCGCGCCTTCGCCACTGCGCCACCGTGCTGCGCCACCTCGCCGCCGCGCCGCGCCGCTTCGCCAGCTCGCCACTCGTTGGCTTGTTGCTGTGCCGCGCGCCTTCGCCACTGCGCCACCGAGCTGCGCCACCTCGCCGCCGCGCCGCGCCGCTTCGCCAGCTCGCCACTCGTCGGCTTGTAGCTGTGCCGCGCGCCTTCGCTTCCGCGCCGCGCCATCTCGCCGGCTCGCCACTCGCTGGCTTGCAGTTGCACCGCGTGACCTCGCCGCCTCGCCGTGACTTCGCCACTTCGCCACCCACTGGCTGGTAGTTCCACCACTTTGCCGCGCCACCTCGCCTGTTCGCCACCTCGCTGGTTCGCCGGTTCGCCGGTTCGCCACCGAGTTGCTGTGCCACCTCGCCTGTTCGCCACTACACCGGTTCGCCGGTTCGCCAGCTTGCCGGCTTGTGACTCTGTGTACTATATTTGGACTCTCTTGCACACAACAAATCGCAAATGGGTGACCCCGAGAACGACGACCTCTTCGTCCTCTCGCTCGAACACATCTTAAATGAAGCTCAAGCTGGGCAACAAGAAATGGAGATATTCGAGGACGAGGCCGCGCCGCCCCCTGATGACCCACCGGAGTGGCTGATGCAAATGAAAGATAAGTTGTGTGAATACTTGGGGGAGCTCGATGCGGCAGTTGAGATGATAGAAGAAAATATGGCCACCAACAAACAACACAAAAATATTACTGAAGAGAACAAACGACACATAAAAACTGCAGGAAACAATATCCGGTCCATTGCCAGTCTGTACTCAAAGGAAATAATAAAGATATGCATGGCACAACACGACAAAGTAAACACCCCCAAACAAAACAACAGTACACAGACCGACAATGCAGACAAAATTTGTACGGCCGCGAGCGGCGAAACCGTGCAAACGACTAAGACACAAAAGTCGTCGATAGACCCGCAGTTGCAAAACCCGACACAAGTGCAAACCAGCAAAATAGCCAGCAAAGCCAAGAGCACAAAGAAGCTAAAACCAGAAAAACAGATTGAGATCGGGGCATGCGCGGAGGATGTCACTGACGTTGACACCTTCCTCTCTGTGGTTGACCACTTAGCGAGGTTCTCCGGCGAGGAAGTCAACGCGGAGAAGAGTGTTAACAGGGCAAGCAAGGATGCCATTACGAGAGCATCGCACGAAATTACTATATCATTAAATAAACTAAAAAACATACTGAAGTATGACATCCAGCCGACAAAACTGAGGGAGATCCGACAAGTGATTGGGGAAGCAAACAGCCCACCTCCTAAACGGAGCCTGACACACACGAGAACAAACTCCAAAGCAAATATGCAAACACAAACAGCTCAAATCACTGACAACAATAACATGAATATAACAGATACTGACACGGACCATTCGGACTCCAACACCTGTACCATCCAAATCCAAAACAATGACATCAACAGTATAGACTCTAGTAGCATCCAAATCCAAGTGATAAAAGAAGTAATAACAAAAACAATCCGTGAAGAATTTAAAAACTTACAAACAAATTCCACCACCATAACTACTAAACTAATCAAGCCCGCATACTCCGAAATAGCTGCAAAATCTAAACCCCAACAAATACTGACAGACCACACGCATAAACCCGCTATAGTGATAACTTCTAAGAAGACAGACTGCGACGCCGCTAATACACTCAATGTCTGGAGGAAATCAGTGACTTTCAAAGACACGGATTTCGCTCCCGCCTCCACCAAATTCATCTCGAAAGGTAAGGTCCGAGTTGAATTCGACAAAACAGAACAGCGCGACATCGCTCTCAGCAAGACCAATGACATCAACGCAGAAGTTACTGCGGAGGCCTCAAAAACGCTTCGGCCTATGGTCATACTCAAGGGGGTGTCAGCAGATATATCGGCAAATGAGCTCACTGATATAGTCATCAACCAAAATCAGAACCTAAAAGAAGCGATTAAGAACGAAAATGACATTAAACTCCAATTCAAACGCAGCAACAAAAATAATCGCCTATACAACGCCGTCTTCATGACCACTCCAGACACTTTTAAAACATTAATAAAATACAATAAAGTCAACATCGACCACCAGCGCGTGCATGTGGAAGAGTACGTCCCATTGCTGCAGTGCTTCAAGTGCCTGCAATACGGACACACTAGAAAACACTGCCAAGCTCAAACCATAATATGTTCTCACTGCGCCTCCCCCAACCACAATTTCAAGGATTGTCCACACCAACAAGACCAAACAAAATTAAAATGCCACAACTGTGATGCGCAAAATAAAAACATAAAGAAACCGGAAGACCAAATCAACAGCGAGCATAGCGCTACATCAATGTACTGTCCAAAAATGGTGTCCATGCGTCATAGAACCAGAAACCGTATTGACTATGGTCAATAATGTTCGCCACCTACTCTCTCACCGTGTCATTCACCTCACCCACGCCACATGGCCTCCCCACCTTGCCGTCTACGCCGTCTGCGCCATCTGCGCCATCTACGCCGCCCGCGCCACTTCGCCACTTCGCCACCGCGCCACCGTGCTGCGCCACCTCGCCCACGCGCCGCGCCGCTTCGCCAGCTCGCCACTCGCCGGCTTGTAGCTGTGTCGCGCGCCTTCGCCACTGCGCCACCGTGCTGCGCCACCTCGCCGCCGCGCCGCGCCGCTTCGCCAGCTTGCCACTCGTTGGCTTGTGGCTGTGCCGCGCGACTTCGCCACTGCGCCACCGAGCTGCGCCACCTCGCCATCGCGCCGCGCCATCTCGCCGGCTCGCCACTCGCTGGCTTGCCGTCTTGCCGTCTACGCCGTCTGCGCCACCTTACCGCCTGTGCCATCTGCCATCTACACCACCTCGCCTCTCCGGCTCGCCAGTACGCCGGTTCGCCACTGTGTTGGTACGCCGCCTCGCCGATCCGCCACCTCGCTGGTTCGCCGGTTCGCCGGCCCGCAGGTTCGCCGGTTCGCCACCGCGTTGGTGTGCCACCTCGCTGGTTCGCCACCTCACCGGTTCGAGATATAAGTTTTAATGATAATGAGAACTATGTAACTGATTATTGTAAAAATATTGCCTTAAATTAAAATAGAATAAAGACCCTTCAACCTCATCCTTCCCCCTCCTTCCTTATACATCCTGAAGTCCTCCTTCTCTCTCTCTCTTTCCCCCTTTGTTCCCCTTCCTCTTCCTTCATACAATCCACTCCTTTCCCTCATTTACTCCTTCCCCTTAAGATCAAGCCCACCGCACCTCTGCGGTGGCTTTGGACAAAAGTCCACGTTTCGCCCGTATTCCCAGCGGGGTTCTGTGGAAAATGCAAAGTCCCACCGATAAAAAAAAAAAAAAAAAAAAAAAAAAAAAAAAAAAAAAAAAAACCTAACCTAACCTAACCTAACCTAACCTAACCTAACCTAACCTAACCTAACCTAACCTAACCTAACCTAACCTAACCTAACCTAACCTAACCTAACCTAACCTAACCTAACCTAACCTAACCTAACCTAACCTAACCTAACCTAACCTAACCTAACCTAACCTAACCTAACCTAACCTAACCTAACCTAACCTAACCTAACCTAACCTAACCTAACCTAACCTAACCTAACCTAACCTAACCTAACCTAACCTAACCTAACCTAACCTAACCTAACCTAACCTAACCTAACCTAACCTAACCTAACCTAACCTAACCTAACCTAACCTAACCTAACCTAACCTAACCTAACCTAACCTAACCTAACCTAACCTAACCTAACCTAACCTAACCTAACCTAACCTAACCTAACCTAACCTAACCTAACCTAACCTAACCTAACCTAACCTAACCTAACCTAACCTAACCCAAATACTAACAGGACATGGGTATAATAAAACCTACCTTAAAAGGCACCACATCATTGACACCAACGAATGCCCATGTGATAATAGCACACCACAAACAATGAAACATCTGCTGGAACAGTGTCCCCGATATAATAAAACTCGTGAGAACCATGAAATAATCTGTTACATAATGAAATTACAGCCATATAACTTGGAAGAAATCACTAAAAAGGAAGCTACCCTCGAGTCATTTAAACAACATGTAAACAACATAGTAAATACCCTTAAGAAATTCAACGACACGTAGACCCACTACCAACAGCAAATAACAGTTGACGTCTAAACACCTACTACAGGCATACCTATACCTCCCACATCCCCCCCCCCACCCTCACCCTCTCCCATCATCAACATCAATATTATTATCAGCACAACAACACTTTCAATAATACCTATACCCAACCTTTACGGCCTGCACGCTTGTCGCCCCGCTGCTACTCCAGCTAGTACATTCACCCCTACCAAACTAGCTCAGCGCCAATTATACTCACACCGGTTCGTTCACCCTATCCTCGCCACCTCGCCACTTCGCCACTTCACTGAAATACCAGCCCTACACCTATCACCATAATTACTTACGTGATCTTTTTCCACATGACTGGCCCCCCTACACCCCTACACCCCGGCCTTGCTTCACCAGCCTGACAAGATAAACTACTCTACTGATATTCTGCTACTTCGCCACTATGTCAGATCAATGAACTCACACTCTTCGCCACCTTACCTTCGCCACCTCGCCAGTTTATTGACCTCACACTTCGCCACCTTACCTTCGCCATTTTGTCAGTTCATTCACCCTAGCCTAACCAGCTCGCCGCTACTTACACACACACCGGTTCGTTCACCCCACCCTCGTCACCTCGCCACTTCGCCATTTACTGAAATATCAGCCCCATACCTGTCACCATAACTGCTCACATGGTCCTTACAAGATAAACTACCCTACGGATATTATGCTACTTAGCCACTTTGTCAGATAAATGAACTCACACTCTTCGCCACTTTACCTTCGCCACTTTACCTTCGCCACTTTACCTTCGCCACTTTACCTTCGCCACCTCACCAGTTTATTGACCTCACACTTCGCCACCATACCTTCGCTACTTCGCCAGTCCACTCAACTTACAAACGACATGTAGCGCGGTATGCTTAATCAATAATAATAATATGTAAAAACACCATCTATCTTCTCCATACCAATTCATTCAACTCACTTCATCTTCGCCACCTTCGCCACCTTCGCCACCTTCGCCACCTTCGCCACCTGCGCCAGCACATTCGGACCGAGCCTACCTAAGTAAATAAACCAAAGGGGAAAATACAATAATTAACTGACTAAATAAACCCTGATAATAACTATTTTTGGCACAACTCTAGCACTAACTCTAATAAAATTTTTAATGACACCCGTTTTCTATTAACCTCATTGGATATCGAGATATCCTAAATACAATTTTTTTTTCATATAACTCCAACATAATTCAATCAATAAATATACAACCCGTCCAAATCTCTGCTTGCCACAACCCTAAAAACAATAATTTCCTTTCTGTTAATTAAACACGATAAATTACCAATCTCACATCTCTATAACTTTATAACTCATATCTCCTAACCAAATAAATAAATAATAATTCATAATAATATAAACAAAAAACTCAATTAAATCCAAAATAATAATTATAAGGGCAAAAACCATATAAAACAATTGTAATAGTCTAAAACAGCTCAAAACATTTCATGCACTAAACAAATAAAACAACATAAAGTTATATACCTCACCTTCGCCACCTCGCC
Organism: Pammene aurita; assembly: GCA_947086415.1. Classification (NCBI taxonomy): domain Eukaryota; kingdom Metazoa; phylum Arthropoda; class Insecta; order Lepidoptera; family Tortricidae; genus Pammene; species Pammene aurita. The sequence continues at coordinate 61,289 of CAMTYY010000021.1, read as the reverse complement.
ACTTCGCCACTACGCCAGTACTCCTGGCCTAACCTACCTAACTAAACAAATCAAAGGGGTAAATACAATAATTAAACTGACTAAACTTACATCGGAGACAACTACTTTTTGCACTAATCTTGTACTAAACTAGACACAATTTTTGATGGTATCCACACTCACATAACCCTGTTGGACACTGAGATATCGTCATTAACACATTCACATATAACTCGTAAAATAGAAATTAATAAAAAATCAATAAACAAATAAACAACCCAATTTAATCTTCCCACTTTCTTCAACACTAAAATAGTAACTACTCCTCTACTATATATCCATATAAATTCTACAGCCTATAGCAATAATCTCTTAATTGGACAAATACTATATAATTAAATATAATAAAATAATTTAATATAATAAAATAAAATAATAATACATACAAAATGGTCTGTGAAAACTGCCGTGAGGAATTAGAAAACATAAAACAACTCCTTGCAAAAGCCCTACAGACACAAAACAGGCTTACTGATGAGTTGAGAGATGCTTACCTTGCGTGTATAAACACGTGTAATTGCAATAGCAACAACAATAATTATGATAACAATAATACACAACTGGTCAATACACAATCTCAAGCCTCAACTAACATCTGCCCTCCTCCTTCAACTACCTTAGCGAACATACCTGGTTTACAGACACCTCCTTCACCTCTTCCCAGATACGAGCCATTAGACCTCTCCATGGGCGTGGATTACGTCAACCAAATGATGAACATATCCCCACCTCTTCCAAACTATAAGCCGCTGGACCTCTCTATAGGCGTGGATTATGCTAACCAAATGATCAATACATCCCCACCACCCCTACCACCAATAACAACATCACCACCACCATTCCACCTCCCATCTGTGCCCAATAAGACAACAATGGCAACAACTGCAACTACTATTAACAAGGGGAAAAACCAACCATACATACTAGACCAGTTAATGCAAACAAATCTGGAGGAAGAATATAACCAATACATGAATCTAATAGAAGAGGGAGAACAAAATATTACAACTCACCCTATAGACCTCACACCCAACCCATCAACAAGTAACAATAACAATAATAACCACGACAATGATAACTGGCATTATGAACATATGCCCATAACACACTATCTCCGCAATGATCATAGTGAGAACAATGAACGTAACAGTGCAGACAGCAACAACAACGAAAATGATAACAATGCGCCATCACAATCGCAACGACTACCATTTTTATCGCCACTATTACCACCACTGTCACCTCTGCTATTCTCATCAACAACCAGCAACTGCAACACTCGTCATGAAAACACCCCCTCACCACCCATCACCACTCCAAACTTAGACCAAGAAACAACAGAAACAATAACAACGAAAGGAGGTATAATCACTACATCAAAAACCATATACATAACATCAAAAGGAATAAAAGGATACTACCACCAACAACATCAACAACTGCGCCAGGAGGATAACGGCAGTAACATCAACATCAACATTGACACCTATAATGCATCCACCTCATTTAATTTAAACATACCTCCTACAATTATCACATCTAACGAAGCTCCTCATAAGCCAAACATACCCAATAGTCCTGAATCAAGCTCCAGCTCCAGTTCCAACTCCAACTCCAGCTCTAGCTCTAGCTCAAGCTCAAGCTCAACCACATCCAGTTCGGCATCCAACACATCAATGACATCTGGTAACAGGAAGACAAGAAAACTGGATGAGAACCCACACACATATACCCATGTTGACTCCCCCCCCTATAAATAACGAACATATTTCACAAACCAACATAGTTGAAGAAATGGAGGCCGAAGATGAAATCAACACTGATAACAATAATATAACCACAAACACCATTAACACTACCAACCCCAATGCTACAGAAAACATAACCGCTGAAACTCTAACAAAAAAGATAGCAAAATCATACAAAAAACCCAAACAGTGCACGCTATGTGGTTACTTTACAAAAAGTGGACATATAAGCAGACATTTAAATACCGTACACAAAGTGACAAATTCAGCTCAAATGAAACAAGCACTTGAACAATATGGAAGCTTCATAACTGAAACACCAATACAAAAATACTGCCCACAAAGGGTGCTCCCACCAGTCTGGCTTGTAAATATGGCCACCAAAGTCAACAAAACATGGCTGGAGGCCATCTTCACTGGAATAATTAAGAAGTAAATAAAACCAAATCAAAAGCTACGCCTTGTCTCCTCATCATCATCACTCTAGCCACTACACAAGCTCATCAGTGGTGCCCCCTTCTTCTCAAGCAGACTCGCCACTTCGCCGGCTCACTATCCTGCTCTTCGCCACTTCGCCACTTCACCTTCGCCACTTCGCCACTTCACCTTCGCCGCCTCGCCAGTATACCCAGCTCGTCCTCGCCATCATGCTCCGCACTTCAGGGAACTATCGCGACGACAGTCTGTGACTGTTCGCGCATATCCACTTCGCCACTCCACTGAAATGTCAGCCCCACACCTGTCACCATGACTGCTCACATGGTCCTTTTATATGACTGGCCTCCCTGCATACTGGCTTCACTAATTTGGCAAGATATAACTCTGATCGATATTTTGCTATTTCGCCACTTCGCCAGTTCATTGACCTCACTCTTCGCCACTTCACACCCACGCCACTTCGCCAGTTCATTGACCTCACTCTTCGCCACTTCACCCTCGCCACTTCGCCAGATCATTGACCTTACTCTTCGCCACCTTACCCTCGCCACCTCGCCAGCTCATTACCCTGCTTTTCGCCACTTCACAGAGGGTGCTCCCACCAGTCTGGCTTGTAAATATGGCCACCAAAGTCAACAAAACATGGCTGGAGGCCATCTTCACTGGAATAATTAAGAAGTAAATAAAAACCAAATCAAAAGCTACATCTTGTCTCTTCATCATCATCACTCTAGCCACTACACAAGCTCATCAGTGGTGCCCCCTTCTTCAAGCAGACTCGCCACCTCGCCGGCTCACTATCCTGCTCTTCGCCACTTCGCCACTTCACCTTCGCCACTTCACCTTCGCCGCCTCGCCAGTATACCCAGCTCGTCCACGCCACCATGCTCCGCACTTCAGGGAACTATCGCGATAGTCTGTGACTGTTCGCGCATATTTTAAGAGATTTACTGTGAATATTGTGTAAATAAACAAATAATAATATTGTGTAGTCTGATAAATTGTATGTAATTAACAAATATAACGAATGTGAGAGGTTATTAAGTGCAAGCACACCAAAATACATTAGTGAACTAGAATAACTTTGTAAATATTTTGAATTTGTAAATACTTTAGCAATTAACATGCACCTTCACTTGGTCGGTTGGTCGGTCGGTCGGCGGCGTCTGAGGCGACGGCCACCTGGCGACTGACTGACCATGCATACACGGAAAAAAAAAAAAAAAAAAAAAAAAAAAAAAAAAAAAAAAAAAAAAAAAAAAAAAAAAAAAAAAAAAAAAAAAAAAAAAAAAAAAAAAAAAAAAAAAAATCTTATAGATATAAGCTTTGTATATACTTAGCAATAAACTTGTGCCTCGACGGGCCGTCGCTGCGATGTACACCTGCACAACTGCGGTGGGTCGTTGCGGCGGCCCGGCGATAACTATAACTAAGATAATAAAACTACTGTAAGAAATGAAATCATTAACTTGTAACTATAAAAAAAAAAAAAAATATATTGCAAATTTAACTAATAAAAATGTGTAATCTGACAAATATAATAACTGCTTGAAATAATTACTTATATACAGTGTAAATAATTGCCTAAAATGTACGTCTTACTGATAGACATTGTAAATACTGATTGAAATTGTAAATACTGATTGAAATTGTAAATACTGATTGAAATTGTAATACTAATTGAAATTGTATAACAACGTACAGAATAAATACTCCACAACCTTATCCTCCACCTCCTTCTCCTTCCTTATCCATCCTCAAGTCCTCCTTCTCTCTCTCCTATTCTCCCTTTACTCCCCTTCCTCTTCTTTCATACAATCCTTTCTTTTCCTTTCCCTTATCTATTCCTTCATTCAGACCAAGTCCACCGCACCTCTGCGGTGGCTTCGGACAAAATGTCCACATTTCGCCCGTATCCCCAGCGGGGTCCTGTGGACAACACTAAGTCCCAACAAATAAAAAAAAAAAAAAAAAAAAAAAAAAAAAACCTAACCTAACCTAACCTAACCTAACCTAACCTAACCTAACCTAACCTAACCTAACCTAACCTAACCTAACCTAACCTAACCTAACCTAACCTAACCTAACCTAACCTAACCTAACCTAACCTAACCTAACCTAACCTAACCTAACCTAACCTAACCTAACCTAACCTAACCTAACCTAACCTAACCTAACCTAACCTAACCTAACCTAACCTAACCTAACCTAACCTAACCTAACCTAACCTAACCTAACCTAACCTAACCTAACCTAACCTAACCTAACCTAACCTAACCTAACCTAACCTAACCTAACCTAACCTAACCTAACCTAACCTAACCTAACCTAACCTAACCTAACCTAACCTAACCTAACCTAACCTAACCTAACCTAACCTAACCACCAGTCGTGCCTGGTCGGTGGCGAAGAGCGCACGCGTCCATGGCTGCGAGTAGCCTCGCCATCTACGCCATCTGCGCCATCTGCGCCATCTACGCCGCCTGCGCCACCTCGCCACTTCGCCACCGCGCCACCGTGCTGCGCCACCTCGCCGCCGCGCCGCGCCGCTTCGCCAGCTCGCCACTCGCGGGCTTGTAGCTGTGCCGCGCGTCTTCGCCGCTGCGCCACCGTGCTGCGCCACCTCGCCGTTGCGCCGCGCCGCTTCGCCAGCTCGCCACTCGTCGGCTTGTAGCTGTGCCGCGCGCCTTCGCCACTGCGCCACCGTGCTGCGCCACCTTGCCGCCGCGCCGCGCCGCTTCGCCAGCTCGCCACTCGTTGGCTTGTTGCTGTGCCGCGCGCCTTCGCCACTGCGCCACCGAGCTGCGCCACCTCGCCGCCGCGCCGCGCCGCTTCGCCAGCTCGCCACTCGTCGGCTTGTAGCTGTGCCGCGCGCCTTCGCCACCGCGCCGCGCCATCTCGCCGGCTCGCCACTCGCTGGCTTGCAGTTGCACCGTGTGACCTCGCCGCCTCGCCGTGACTTCGCCACTTCGCCACCCACTGGCTGGTAGTTCCACCACTTTGCCGCGCCACCTCGCCTGTTCGCCACCTCGCTGGTTCGCCGGTTCGCCGGTTCGCCACCGAGTTGCTGTGCCACCTCGCCTGTTCGCCACTACACCGGTTCGCCGGTTCGCCAGCTTGCCGGCTTGTGACTCTGTGTACTATATTTGGACTCTCTTGCACACAACAAATCGCAAATGGGTGACCCCGAGAACGACGACCTCTTCGTCCTCTCGCTCGAACACATCTTAAATGAAGCTCAAGCTGGGCAACAAGAAATGGAGATATTCGAGGACGAGGCCGCGCCGCCCCCTGATGACCCACCGGAGTGGCTGATGCAAATGAAAGATAAGTTGTGTGAATACTTGGGGGAGCTCGATGCGGCAGTTGAGATGATAGAAGAAAATATGGCCACCAACAAACAACACAAAAATATTACTGAAGAGAACAAACGACACATAAAAACTGCAGGAAACAATATCCGGTCCATTGCCAGTCTGTACTCAAAGGAAATAATAAAGATATGCATGGCACAACACGACAAAGTAAACACCCCCAAACAAAACAACAGTACACAGACCGACAATGCAGACAAAATTTGTACGGCCGCGAGCGGCGAAACCGTGCAAACGGCTAAGACACAAAAGTCGTCGATAGACCCGCAGTTGCAAAACCCGACACAAGTGCAAACCAGCAAAATAGCCAGCAAAGCCAAGAGCACAAAGAAGCTAAAACCAGAAAAACAGATTGAGATCGGGGCATGCGCGGAGGATGTCACTGACGTTGACACCTTCCTCTCTGTGGTTGACCACTTAGCGAGGTTCTCCGGCGAGGAAGTCAACGCGGAGAAGAGTGTTAACAGGGCAAGCAAGGATGCCATTACGAGAGCATCGCACGAAATTACTATATCATTAAATAAACTAAAAAACATACTGAAGTATGACATCCAGCCGACAAAACTGAGGGAGATCCGACAAGTGATTGGGGAAGCAAACAGCCCACCTCCTAAACGGAGCCTGACACACACGAGAACAAACTCCAAAGCAAATATGCAAACACAAACAGCTCAAATCACTGACAACAATAACATGAATATAACAGATACTGACACGGACCATTCGGACTCCAACACCTGTACCATCCAAATCCAAAACAATGACATCAACAGTATAGACTCTAGTAGCATCCAAATCCAAGTGATAAAAGAAGTAATAACAAAAACAATCCGTGAAGAATTTAAAAACTTACAAACAAATTCCACCACCATAACTACTAAACTAATCAAGCCCGCATACTCCGAAATAGCTGCAAAATCTAAACCCCAACAAATACTGACAGACCACACGCATAAACCCGCTATAGTGATAACTTCTAAGAAGACAGACTGCGACGCCGCTAATACACTCAATGTCTGGAGGAAATCAGTGACTTTCAAAGACACGGATTTCGCTCCCGCCTCCACCAAATTCATCTCGAAAGGTAAGGTCCGAGTTGAATTCGACAAAACAGAACAGCGCGACATCGCTCTCAGCAAGACCAATGACATCAACGCAGAAGTTACTGCGGAGGCCTCAAAAACGCTTCGGCCTATGGTCATACTCAAGGGGGTGCCAGCAGATATATCGGCAAATGAGCTCACTGATATAGTCATCAACCAAAATCAGAACCTAAAAGAAGCGATTAAGAACGAAAATGACATTAAACTCCAATTCAAACGCAGCAACAAAAATAATCGCCTATACAACGCCGTCTTCATGACCACTCCAGACACTTTTAAAACATTAATAAAATACAATAAAGTCAACATCGACCACCAGCGCGTGCATGTGGAAGAGTACGTCCCATTGCTGCAGTGCTTCAAGTGCCTGCAATACGGACACACTAGAAAACACTGCCAAGCTAAAACCATAATATGTTCTCACTGCGCCTCCCCCAACCACAATTTCAAGGATTGTCCACACCAACAAGACCAAACAAAATTAAAATGCCACAACTGTGATGCGCAAAATAAAAACATAAAGAAACCGGAAGACCAAATCAACAGCGAGCATAGCGCTACATCAATGTACTGTCCAAAAATGGTGTCCATGCGTCATAGAATCAGAAACCGTATTGACTATGGTCAATAATGTTCGCCACCTACTCTCTCACCGTGTCATTCACCTCACCCACGCCACATGGCCTCCCCACCTTGCCGTCTACGCCGTCTGCGCCATCTGCGCCATCTACGCCGCCCGCGCCACTTCGCCACTTCGCCACCGCGCCACCGTGCTGCGCCACCTCGCCCACGCGCCGCGCCGCTTCGCCAGCTCGCCACTCGCCGGCTTGTAGCTGTGTCGCGCGCCTTCGCCACTGCGCCACCGTGCTGCGCCACCTCGCCGCCGCGCCGCGCCGCTTCGCCAGCTTGCCACTCGTTGGCTTGTGGCTGTGCCGCGCGACTTCGCCACTGCGCCACCGAGCTGCGCCACCTCGCCATCGCGCCGCGCCATCTCGCCGGCTCGCCACTCGCTGGCTTGCCGTCTTGCCGTCTACGCCGTCTGCGCCACCTTACCGCCTGTGCCATCTGCCATCTACACCACCTCGCCTCTCCGGCTCGCCAGTACGCCGGTTCGCCACTGTGTTGGTACGCCGCCTCGCCGATCCGCCACCTCGCTGGTTCGCCGGTTCGCCGGCTCGCAGGTTCGCCGGTTCGCCACCGCGTTGGTGTGCCACCTCGCTGGTTCGCCACCTCACCGGTTCGAGATATAAGTTTTAATGATAATGAGAACTATGTAACTGATTATTGTAAAAATATTGCCTTAAATTAAAATAGAATAAAGACCCTTCAACCTCATCCTTCCCCCTCCTTCCTTATACATCCTGAAGTCCTCCTTCTCTCTCTCTCTTTCCCCCTTTGTTCCCCTTCCTCTTCCTTCATACAATCCACTCCTTTCCCTCATTTACTCCTTCCCCTTAAGATCAAGCCCACCGCACCTCTGCGGTGGCTTTGGACAAAAGTCCACGTTTCGCCCGTATTCCCAGCGGGGTTCTGTGGAAAATGCAAAGTCCCACCGATAAAAAAAAAAACCTAACCTAACCTAACCTAACCTAACCTAACCTAACCTAACCTAACCTAACCTAACCTAACCTAACCTAACCTAACCTAACCTTTTTTTTTTTTTTTTTTTTTTTTTTTTTGTCGGTGTGAAAATGCATTACGCATACCCTCCGGCCCGGGGTGGCCATTTGGAGGGTTATGTGGGACTCTCTCCTCCAGCCGCCATCCGAGTGATGGTGACAGGAGGAGCATACCCACTAAAAACACACCGGCGTTTCCCGCTATGCCGTTAAAGGGAGCGTCATGGGATGGCTGACATGTCACCGTGACGCCCCCCGGCGTTCCTGGCTGTTCTGTGCCAGGACACCCGCGCCAATGGAGGGTGAGGTCAGAAACGCTTGACCCCACCCTCAGACGTCTAGGGCCGTCTGCTGTGGGTCCCCAACCCACCGGCCCTACGGGGGTAGGACGCGGCCTGCGGTAGCAAGCCGTGCGCGTCCTCGACCCCTCCGTCTGCGCCGAAGTGGGAGCGCGTCCTCGTTATCCTCACGCTCCCTCTCCGCAGCCTCCTTCTTTGAAATGACAGTTTCGCAGAAGGTGGCCACCGCGTCCCACGATCTGTCGCGGCGCAGCATAGCTGTCACGACGCTGTGTAGCGAGAGATCATTCACTCTGATGGCCGCTACCATGGTGCGGCGCTCCTCGGCCCAGTGATTGCATACCTCTAAGGTATGCTGGGCCGTGTCATCCTCGGCACCGCACTCGTGGCAGGTGGCGTTCGCCTCTCGTCCTATTTTGTGCAGGTAATGCCCGAAGCACCCGTGTCCGGACATCACCTGCGCCAACCTGAACCCCATTTTTCCATGGGCCCTATCCAACCAGGAGTCTAAAGACCCGAGGAGTGCCCCTATCGTACGTACTCCATAGGGGGAGTCCTCCAAGTCACTCTTCCACCTATCTCTAAGTCGCCGCTCCGTCTGACGTCGAGCCTCCCTAACCTCCTCGGGAGCGGGATACTCCCCAGTGGCTTTCCACCTCAACCGCTCCCTATGTGCTTCAGCGAGCTTCTCTGCATCTAATTCCCATGGAGGGGTACCCGCTAACGCACACGCCGCCGCCCATCCGACCGTGACATAGGCCCTACAGATTCGTCGGGCTACCACTCTTTGCGGCCTTCGCAGCAAAGCCTTATTTTTCGCACTCAGTTTGTCCACCCAAATCGGGGCCCCATACAGGGCCATGCTACGAGTGACACCAGCGTATAAGCGGCGGCAGGTCACAGATGGGCCTCCCACATTGGGCAATAGTCGGCCCAGGGCAGAGGCCGCCGCTACTATTCGGGGACTAAGTTGGCGGAAATGCTCGCCAAAATCCCACCTACAGTCCAGTGTGAGACCCAGGTACTTAATGAACGGTTTCACTGGGACCACTTCCGCATCGACCCTGATCGAAGCCGCGGCGGGCGGCCTCCACCCCCTCCCCCCGAAGATAATAGCCTCGGTCTTCGGGAGTGACACTTTCAAACCAAGCAGCCGAATCCGGGTAATTATCAGTTCTGCCGCCACTTCAGCCCTTCGTAATACCTCTGCTATCGCGGCGCCCCGGACAGCCACCATCGTGTCATCTGCATAGCAAATGACTGCCATCCGGGGTAGGAGGACCCCCCTGATTGCCCAGTCATACCCCACGTTCCACAGTAGGGGACCTAGCACGGAACCCTGGGGCACGCCGCAGGCCATGGGCCTCGTCCTCCTTTGTCCTCCTTTTTCTTCGTAGAGCACTACTCGCTGCGTGAGGTAATGCTCCACGATACGCCTCAAATAGAGAGGCACTTCATGGAATTTGAGTGCCTCACCTATAACGGAGTAGGGGAGGGAGCCAAATGCATTGGCAATGTCCAGAGACACTGCTACCACCCCCTCCCCTTTCCCCTCCGCCTCCTCACAGAACCCTCTGAGGGTACCCAATGCATCCATAGTTGAGAGGCCAGTTCTAAAGCCGAACTGGCGATCGGAAACATTAGGGCCCGTTCTATTCAGATGGTTGACGATCCGGGAAGCCAGAATTCGCTCCAGCATCTTCCCGGTCTCGTCAAGCAGAACAATGGGCCTCCATCCAGAAGGGGAGTCCACTGGACGGCTTTCCTTCCTGAGTAGACACAGCTTCCCCTCCTTCCAACATCCCGGAAAGCGCCCCGCCTTCAGGCAGTCATTAAAGAGTTCCCTCAAACGGTCCCCGAGATGGCTCAAAGCTATGGGCAGGATTTTGCCCGGTACACCGTCTGGTCCTGGGGCCTTTTTGCAGGCCCTCAGGCGGTGCACCGCCCACGTTACGTCCGCCTCCGTAATGGGCTCGACCTCCAACGGCTCCGCCGACTCTTCCTGTGGTTCTGACATGGCAGGCGGGATGAAGCCATCAGAAGCGGGCGGAAATAGACCTTCTACCACTCGCGTGAGGAGCTCCGGCTCTAGGGAATCCATGGTGGGACCGTTTCGCATTTTGTTGCGCACGATCTTGTAGGGCCGCCCCCATGGATCCCTATCCAGCGAAGCCAAGAACTCATCATGAGCCGTGTCCTTAGCCTTGGCAATGGCTACGCATAGGGCCTCTTTTGCTTCTTTTAAGGCCATGTGCCGGAGCTCCTCCTCTTCCCGGGTGTGCCTTCGCCGTCGACAACGGGTGTATTCCCTACGTGCCCTGTTACAAGTGAGGCGGAGGGTCGCCACTTCCTCCGTCCACCAATAGACCTGCTTTTTTGCCAACGGCTTTCCCGCCCTTTTCATACCCGCGTCACAGATAACCACCAGTGCCTCTCGGAACTCTCTGGCCCTCTCCTCCACATCCTGTAGACGTCCTGGTTTGATGCCCCACCTTGCTTCGATCATGGCGGCCTCATCAGCTGCATCCAGATCCAGACTACCAAGACACCATTTACGGAAGGCGCCTCTTACATCTCGTTCGTTAGCAACCGGGGGCTGGATCTGCCTCGCCTTCGAGATCCTCATTCGGATGTAAAGATGATCGGAGAGGGTCTCTACATCCCCCAGGACGCGCCAATCTGAAGCGCGCACCGCCACGGCAGGGGTCGCGAATGTTACATCCACGATGGACCCCCCCTGCTGGCGCACGCAGGTATGATTGGTGCCCCGGTTTAGGACCTCGAGTCCTAGTCCAGCCACCCAATCCCACAGAACCTCCCCTCTCGTGTCTGTTCTGGGTGAACCCCACTCGGTGCATTTTGCGTTGAGGTCCCCCATCAGCAGGACCGGTGCCGGTGCGGCCCCTCCAATGACCCTTTCTAGCTCTTCCAAAAATTGCTCGAAAGCAAATAGTGGTCGATTGGGTGAAAAGTATACACCAATGAGCACTATACCCCCCCAATCGACCGCCACGTATCCAGGGCCGGTTCTCAACCTACTCATAGATGGGTGATTACCCATTGGCGGGACAACTATCGCCACCAGGCCATTAGTGTCCCCTACCCAATTGGGTTGGGGAGAGACAAAGTGCGGTTCCGCCACAACTGCAACACTGATGCCCCACTCCGCCATGTGTTGGATCAAAAGATCCTGGGCGCGGGCGCAGTGGTTGGCGTTGCACTGCAATACCTCGAAATGCGATGTAGGTTGTACTGGCATCAGTGTTCCATATTACGTCCCTCCTCAGGTGCACCGCTGTTTGCAGGAGTCGTCGGGGTCCGGACGGGGGTCTCCTTTCCTCTTACATGTGGAGGGGTACACGATGGTCCCCCCATGACATGTTTTGCTGTCAGTTTGGCCTGGTTGCACACAGCACACCACGGATCGGTAGCCGTGCAATCCTTGGCGCTGTGGCCAGACTTGCTGCACCGGAAGCAGCAACCGCTCCTATCGATTGGGGACGGACACATTGCCCTGGTGTGGCCAGTCCCCATGCACCTATAGCAACGCATAGGCAAGGCCTGCATTGCCTCAACTTTCGCTGCCGACCAGCCCAGCAACAAGCGTCCCGCTGCAACTACCGCCTTAGCCGTTACAACCGGACACCTCACAATTACGGCACCAGACCCGTTGCGCTCCCATCTCACACGTCCCACTTCCACCTGCACCTCTGGGCATTTGCCCTTAGTAGCCACTTCAGCCTTTATTTTCTCTGATGTCACCGACTCGTCGAACCCATGGATCCGTATCTCAGCCTTCTTTACTGGCCTGGTGACGTCAGCTACATCACCTATGAGTGTGCGGAGTTTCTCGGCCATGTCGTCTGCTATCTGGCCACTCTGTGTGCCTGGGATCTCAATGATGCGAGCCCCAGTTGCGGTCTTCCGAACTCGTACATGTTCAATCCCCAGCTCGTCCAGTTTGAGGGTCGTTGCTCTCGCCATCACCGTTTTGTAGTCGGTCTCTGCCTCCGGTTTTAAAGCTATCACGACTGCCGCTGATGTTGGCACCACCAGTTTGGGCACTACCGTGCGTTTGGGCGGGACCGGCGCAGTCAGTGGTTGCGGCGGTGACGGCTTTGTCATCTTCTTTGTCTTGCCGCCTTTAGCAACTTCTGACCAGGTCTCCTTCTCCACCGACCGTTCTAGGGGAGCAGTCGACGACATCTGAGATGGTCCCGGGGTTGCCGAAGCGGTCGCGGCTGGAGACAGCGATGATCGTGGGACTGATCGCGGAGCAATCACTGATTTCTGAACTTTTGGTACTCTCCTTAGCTCAGGTTCCTCATTCCTGGTTTTTGGGTCCGTTCCCTTCTCGGGCTCCGACAACTTTTTTGTTGATTCTGCTACTTTAGATGCAGCTCTCTTATCTGCAGCCAATGGAGGCCGCAGAGTAGGTTCCGGTAGAAGCCTGTCCTTGATGTTTTCCATATGAGCATTTATCCTTCCTCCTAGTGACACGTCCATGTCCCTCTTAAATTTACCAAGGCGGGCATCCATCATAGTGTCCAGCTCTTGGAGAAGATGTGTCATATTTACACCCTCAACAGCTCTCCTATTTTCCTTCCTTTCCGCGAACGCTGTGCGCAAGGCTTTGACCTCATCTTTGAACTGCCCAAGCTGTTCCCTCATGCGCTTGTTGTCCGCTCTCAATGCACGGATCACCTCCGTTTCCTCAAAAGTGTCCCCAAGCTCCATGAGGTCACGACAAATGTTATTTAAAATTCCCCTTATGTCGCCCTTAATATTTCCGCACCTGGAAATCTCTGTAAGTAGAGTCTGGGCACTCTGCTTGATTTTGTCTCCAGTGGCCTGATTTAGGGCTGCACCTCCAGTCTCGGGCTGTGACAGAGCCCGCCTTGCTCGATTCGCCTTCCTTGGCGCCGGTTTGACGGGAACGTCGGCGTTTATACTTTCCTCCCAGTTTTGTGCTTCTTGGAGCTTCTCTTTAGCCTTATGCAGGCCAGTATAAGCTCCCTTGGGGCGCCCTCTGCCGGCTGTCGTTATTTTTCGGTCCGGTCCGAATTCCTCCTCATCACTACCATTATCCTCGTGGGCCCTCTTTATGGAAGCGTCTTGACTCTCCATCCTCTCTGGAGACTTCGAGCCTTCATTCTCAGGAGAGGTCTCATCATTATCTAGATCCCTTTGGACTTGTTGCCAGAATCGTCCTCCTCCAGCAGAAAAACCTGACCAGTCCGATGCGTCATCCCCTACCCCTATGTACCCTCGGGCGTTATCCTCCGTTTCACTTTCGCCATTTACGGATGTATCACAACTGCCATACTCCTCTACGGGATCATTTTTGTCAGGTTTGCCCGGCTCAACTTTATCTCCCTCTTTTACCCCCTCCTTTGAAACCTTCTTCCCACCTTTTCCCTTGTTTTTGGCCATGACTAACGACTAAAAACGTAAAAAAACAACTTTGATGAAAATTATGGTCAAGTGTGAGACTGACCTGACTTTGACAAAGTTATTTTTTGCCACTTTGCCGATTTTTCATTCAGTTCCAGTGAAAGCTAGAAACTTTCTGAAAACGGATTTATAAAGCCCCAACAACGCCTAAGTAAAGGCTTTGATAGTTAAACATCTACCTATGCACATAAAAAAAATAATAGCCTTCAAAAGACAAAAACCAACTTATTTAAAAAGTCGGCGGTGCCTGATCGACCTCGCGAGCAATTTACAAAATTATTAATAACTCCTACACTACTTAGTCTAAAATTATAAATTGAACGCCAAATGATTCCTTACAACTAGCTTAATCTAAATAATCTTACAGAAAAAATGTATTTACAATAGAAACTAAAATATGAATTTTTAAGACAGAAAACGTAGAAAGAAGAAAACTGCAAATGCGATTACACTTTTTCTCCACGAACAAACTTTCAACCCCAATATCTTCCGAACTATAAGTCCGAAAAATATGGGGCAAAAAGCGGCGAAAAGGAAAAAGCGCACTCGATTTTTAGAGTCAAGAAAAATAGAAAACTAAACGAAGGAAGATAGAAAAAAATAATTTTGAAAGTGAAAAAACGCCTAACGAAAAAACTGTATTTTTGAAAATATAGAAAAAAAATTAAAAGTGAATAGAAAATTTAGAGATAGCAGAGAAATAACAACACCAAAAATAACAACTCAATTTCCTGCACGTAATAGCCAAATTTCAGCAAAATCCCTCTTTTCCATCACCAAATTTTTCCTCAACCTAACCTAACCTAACCTAACCTAACCTAACCTAACCTAACCTAACCTAACCTAACCTAACCTAACCTAACCTAACCTAACCTAACCTAACCTAACCTAACCTAACCTAACCAGTCACGTGCCACCAGGCGTCGCAGCAGCATCGTTTCCGCAAAGCTCCGCCTTTAAAAATTCGTGGACGTGGCAATTCTTGCCCGATCGGCTTCAAACAAAAACCAGTGTGTGTAAAACAGTGAGCCGCACCCGATGGATTGCAGTTTGTGTGTGGGAACCCCCCAAAAAAGTTGCTAAGTTCAAAAAACAGTGAAAAGTGAGGTTAAGTTGAACAAAACAGCTGATTGCAGTGCGACAGGAGGTCGAAGCTCACGGGTGCGATACATCGTTAGACGCGCCGCTCCGAGCCCTATTAGCCGGCACTCCTAACGCCGCAGTACGACAACCGGTTGAAGTACAATCACCAAAAAAACAAAAACCACGTGGTGGCGTGGTCAGCGATCCGGCAGTGTGCGGCTGAATTTGGCGTTGCAGAAGGAAGGAGTTCATCGTTTGGACTTATTCGGTACCTTTTTCAAAATTTTTCGACTATTAATTTGGAAGCTATTGACTTTACAAAATTAAAACTTTGAAGTGAAATTGTGAAAAATCTTCAGGCAGACCATATACTTTTTGTGTTCGTTCCTGTTGCGCGCTAATATCAAAAAGACATCAAAAAAGTTTGGACAATTTTTGGACATTTCTTAATATAAAAAATTGAGTTTTAAAATTTTTTCTGAATTATTAAGGTTTTAAATTTTTCTTGTATTGTACCCTTCTGTATTATCACATTGTATTGTAGGTGTGTGTTTTCCGGTAATTTTAAGATTTTTTGTGCATTTTTATCTCAAGCGGTTCCGGAGCTATTGAATTTTGATCCATTTTTGGCCATTAATCCAAAATTAATAGAAAATATTGTTATTTTGTAATAATATTAGCTTTAGAAAAGATCCCCCACCTTGGGGAACCCAAAACTAGGACCGTCTAGCGCTTAAATTGAACAGATACCGGTTTTTTCGCCATTTTGTTTTTCTGATACCGAATTTAAAACAGGTTTATCTCAAGAACCGCTTGAGTAAGAAAACTCGGATTTTCACTTTAGGTAGCTACTCTAGAACAAGAACCGATATTTACCGGTTTTAGGGGAAAATACCGAAAAAATTTTTGGAGGACTGAGACCACTTGTAAAAGATAGAGGAGATAAGGCCCATAGTAGTCGAGAAAACCCGACCCTTCTCCGACCAACGGTTCCCGAGATATTAGCCTTCAAACATTGAGTTTGACAGTTCGGCCGCCATCTTGTCTATTTTCAACCAACTATATCTCGGAAACCGGAGGTGCTAGAGACTCGCGGTTTTCTTTACACAGAACACACGAGGCATATCTACAGGTTCCGACAGTTTTCAGGAATTTTCAAGAAACTTTAGACTGAAAATTCCTGAAAAATTTTTGAGACCTGGAAGTGGTCCCAAACGCTAGATTAAGTATAGTTTAGTATCTCTAGTCGAAGTCCGGGCTTTCTACGACCTCCAGAAGCGGAGATACCGGCAGCCAAACATTGAGTTTGACAGTTCTCGCCGCCATCTTGAAAAATTTCAAACCGTGATACCTTCCGAACGGCAGGTCGTGGAGAGCTGGGGTTTTCAAGCTTCATACCAGCGCGGAGCCCTCTACGCTGAGAGTCACCCTTCAGGAATCCTTCAGGAGTTTCAGGAATTATAAAATTTAAAATATTTTCAGTCCTGGAAGGTGACTCAAACGATAGAACTTGCCGAGACGAGTAAAACGAGCCCAAGCACGGCGGATTTGGCCTGGGGGTTGCCGAGTTATAGACAGATACCCAATCTGATACCGGTTTTGGAGTCTGATACCGGAAATTTTGAATAGCCACTGCTCGGAAACCCATTGACCTAGCCCGGCCGTGTTTGGGGTCGTTAGAAAGGGCTCGGGGAGAGCTGTCTTTTGGACAAACAATTTTGGCTCTACGTAGAGTCCAAAAGAAAAAGTAGAGTTTTTAATTAGAATTAGGACTTTAGATTAGACACTCTCATTGTTGAGAGGCTTTTTAGTATAAGTAAATTGATAATAGAGTCAGCGACTCTACAAGTCTGTTTCTTTTTTTTTTGTTAAAACTTTTGACCTTTGTTTTGTTTGTTTGTTTTATTAATATCGTACTCTGGGTGTGTGCAGCTTTATAACTTTTACAAACCCTGCATCATACCCTTGACTTATTGTGTGTGTGAGTAAGTCTACAAGATGCTCACGGACAGGACGCCTGTAAAAAAGGGGGCAGACGATGCGGCAAATAAACCAGAGAGCCCCAACCCGGCGCAGGTAGGTTCACCAAAAGCTACAAGCACGAAGAGCCAACATGTTAGGCGGAGTATAGGGGAATGGGAAGCCACACTACCCCCAAAAGAAAAAATAGGGGACCGCACCATTACCATTTCAGCAGGGGCCAGCAAATCAACCAAGCAATCGACAGAGGCCACGCAAGTAAGTACAAGGAAGACGTATACAAGTAGGTACGACGAGGCCAAGGCGCTCAACCTGAAAGCCAAGACGCGCCTATCTGAATCGGGAAACATAAAAACAATTATAAAAACGGAAGTAACTCGGGCTGTAGAGCGGCTGTTCGAACTGGTAAAGGAGGCGGAAGCTGACCTTGCAAAGCAACGCAGCAAGGCTAGCCAAAAAACTGGCACACCTGCCAAAACATCGGAGCCTGGTTCAGGCATGACCGGGGACCAGGGAACGGAGGTAAGAAAGGACAGCGAGTTTGAGCTCATGGAAAGAGTGAAAGGGATCAACACAGACCTCGAGGAGCACAAAAAACTACTCCTGGAAAATAACAAGATTATGCACGAGCTGAAAGACTCCCTAGAAAAGCAGAAGGAGAATATGGAGCGAACCATGACATACGCGAGTGTTACCGCGACTCAAACGAACAAACCCCAGCAAAACACCTTGCACTCCGTAGTAATTACATCGAACGATGAGACGGAGTCAGGGGAGGAAGTATTGAATAAGGTTCGGAAAGCAGTTGATGCAAAAGAGGGTTGGGTGAAGGTCGAAAGAGTAAGGAAGGCGAAAGACCGAAAAATAGTAATGGGATTCCGATCGAAAGACGACAGGGAGAAAGTCAGGGAAAGGTTGCAACAAAACAGCGAGAACCTCAACGTTGAGGAGGTAAAGAATAAAAATCCGCTAATTATCCTCAGAAATGTCCTCAAGCTAAACAGCGATGAAGATGTAATAAGAGCCCTGAAAAATCAGAACCGGAGGATATTCGAGGGCCTCGATGAGGAGGAAAATGTGCTGGAGATAAAATATAGGAGGAGAACAAATAACCCACATACGAACCACATCGTGGTAAATGTCTCGCCGACCATCTGGCGCAAAATATTAAACACCGGAAGCGTCCACATTGATCTCCAGCGCATAAAAGCTGAAGACCAATCCCCATTAGTACAGTGCACTCGCTGCCTGGAATTCGGGCATGGCAGGCGTTTTTGTAAGGAGTCGGAAGACCTGTGCAGCCACTGCGGAGGTCCGCATCTAAGAAGTGAATGTGCCGAATTTCTGGCAAACGTTCCTCCCGCCTGCAGAAACTGTAAGAAGGCTAAACTAACCCAGACTGAGCATAATGCCTTTAGCCACGAATGCCCAACACGGAAAAAGTGGGATACCCTTGCACGATCTACCGTGGCATATTGCTAAAGGCAGCCAAGCGAAACATACCAGCTATAAAATAGCACAGGCAAACCTCCAACGCAGCAAGCTAGCAACAAACGAGCTATTTTTAGAGGCGAAGAAGCACGGATTTGCCCTGGCACTTCTTCAGGAACCATATGTGGGAGCAGCTAAGGAAATGAGGGGCCAAATAGGTGTAAGAATTTACCAGAACACTGCTTTAAGAGAAGGGACGGTAAAAGCTGCAATTGCAGTTTTCGACGAAGAATTAGATGTAATACAGTACCCGAAACTTACCACACACAACGCCGTTGTGGTAGGGATCCGAACTAGTGCATGGGAAATTACTTTTGCCTCCATATATCTAGAAAACCCTGAGCAAAACTACCCCATAGGACCTGACTTAGACTTCCTAGCCAAAGTCGACAAGGAAATAGCCTCAAAAAGATGGCTGATTGGAGGTGACGTAAATGCTAAAAGTACATGGTGGGGAAGCCCCATAAATGATCATAGAGGCGAAGAACTCTCGGGAACCCTGCATGAGCTAGGCTTAAATGTGCTAAACAAAGGTAAAACTCCAACCTTTGACACCATTCGGGGGGGAAAGCAGTTCCAAAGTTTTGTAGATATAACAGCCTGCTCGACAGACATTTTGGACTTGATAGAAGACTGGAGGGTAATAGAGGGCCTCACGAGCTCGGATCACAACGGCATAACGTTCCACATAAGTCTTCAGAAATCCAAAGGCATCAGCATCAACAGAACCACCCGAATTTACAATACGAAAAAGGCCAATTGGTCAGAATTCCGTGAAAAGCTCAACCAATTATTTATAGAAAATAAATTCACCGCGTCAGCGATCGAAAAAGTTAAGAACAGCTACGACATAGAAGCAACCACTGAAAATCTCATACGATCGATAACAGATGCTTGTAAAAAGTCGATGCCAATGAAAAAAGCAAAAGAAGAACTCACCTTGCCGTGGTGGTCCGAGAAACTCGCGAAATTAAAAAAGGAAGTCGCGACCAAGAAACGCAGGATAAAATGCGCTGCCCCAGTCAGAAGGCCAAGAGTCATTGCAGAGTACCTGGAAAAGAAAGGAGAGTACGAGTCAGAGGCGGCAAAAGCACAGGTGGAGAGCTGGAAGGAGTTCTGTACTAAACAGGACAGGGAGGGTGTCTGGGAAGGGATATACAGAGTAATCGGGAGGACCAAGCGTAGAGCGGAGGATGTGCCGTTGCAGATAAAAGGAGAGGTCTTGGACGCAAAGTCCTCGGTTAAATTATTAGCCGAAACTTTCTATCCAGAAGACATCACAACCAACGACAACATCCACCACTATAATATGAGGGAAAAAGCGGAAAAAGTGAATGTTGGAGAACAAGATGAAACTTGCGATCCACCTTTTACCATGTCAGAGCTCATCTCAGTAAGTGAATCCTTCAACCCGAAAAAGGCCCCGGGAGCCGACGGTTTCACCGCTGATATATGTCTCAACGCCATTAAAAATGAACCTGAACTCTTCCTCCAGTTTTTTAACAAATGTTTGAAATGCAACCATTTCCCAGACACTTGGAAAAAGGCCACCGTTGTAGTGCTTAGAAAACCCGGAAAGGATGATTACACCAGTCCGAAATCATACCGGCCCATAGGACTCTTGCCAATTCTGGGAAAAATCCTAGAAAAAATGCTCGTGGCACGACTCAGGTTCCATTTATTACCACGAATGAGTACCCGCCAATTTGGTTTTATGCCCCAAAAAAGCACCGAAGACTCCCTCTATAGCTTAATGCAATACATCCGCAAGAAATTGGATCAAAAGAGAATAGTTACTCTGATATCCTTAGACATAGAGGGAGCCTTCGATAGCGCCTGGTGGCCAGCGATAAGAGTTCGATTGGCGGAGGAAAATTGCCCTCTGAACCTGAGGAGGACCATAGACAGCTACCTTAAAAATAGGGAGGTAATAGTTAGATACGCAGGAGAAGAATACGCAAAGGGTACCAGCAAGGGTTGCGTCCAGGGCTCAATTGGGGGTCCAATATTGTGGAACCTCTTGCTGGATCCACTCCTAAGAGGCCTAGAGAGCAGAGGAGACTTTTGTCAAGCTTTTGCAGATGATGTTGTTTTGGCCTTCGACGGTGAGACGGCACTAGAAGTGGAAAGACGTGCTAACCTTGCTCTTGAACATGTTCGGGCCTGGGGTGTTGAAAACAAACTGAAGTTTGCTCCGCATAAAACAAATGCCATGATAATAACAAGGAAACTTAAATTCGACACTCCAAGACTGAGCATGGGGGGAACCGAGATTGCCATGTCTAAAGAAATTAAGCTACTGGGATTAACAATAGACCACAAACTTACATTTAATACACATGTATCGAACATCTGCAGGAAGGCGATAAGCATTTACAAACAATTGTCTAGAGCGGCGAGAGTAAGCTGGGGACTCCATCCCGAAATAATCAGGCTAATATACGTGGCCACCATAGAGCCAATAGTACTATATGCTGCAAGTGTCTGGGCACCCGCCGCGAAAAAATTAACAGTAATAGGTCACCTCGAGGTAGTGCAAAGAGGGATAGCGCAAAAACTCTGCAAAGCCTACCGCACAGTCTCCTTGAACTCTGCACTGATGCTGTCTGGGCTGCTCCCTCTGGATCTCAGAGTTAAAGAGGCAGCATTGCTTTATGAGGCCAGGAGAGGAGTACCACAGCCAGAATTGGGTGACATGGAAGTGGAACGTATGGCTCTTGCAATTGGAGCACCTCACCCCGCAGATAACATCAACTTGGGGTTCGTTAGCCTGGCGAACCAGGAGCAGGTAAATAAATACAACGACATAGAAGTCCGGATTTATACCGATGGGAGTAAGATTGGGGGCAAGGTCGGAGCGGCGCTATCCATATGGAATGGCCAAACCGAGACCAAAACCCACAAACTTACTCTCCCAAAGTACTGCACTGTTTACCAGGCCGAGCTCCTGGCGATATGCAAGGCTACAAATGTAATTATTAAACACAGAGGGTCTTCTTTTGGAGTTTTCAGTGACTCGATGGCGGCCCTCCAAACTATCACAAATCATAGTTGCCTCCATCCCCTTGCCGTGGAGGCCAGAGATAACATAAGATCGATATCTCTCCAGGACAAAATAATAAAGTTGTTTTGGATAAAGGCCCACGCTGGATTGGAGGGTAATGAGAGGGCGGATCAGCTGGCAAAAGAGGCAGCTACAAACTCCAAAAGAAGACCGGACTATGACCTGTGCCCGATATCATTCGTCAAGCGATCCATCCGTATGGCAACGCTTGACGAATGGAACCGTAGGTACAGGTCCAGCAGCACTGCCTCAGTCACAAAAATATTCTTTCCGGACGCAATGGAAGCGTACCACACGGTCAAAAAACTGTCGATAAACAACATCACCACCCAGATAATGACGGGCCACGGCGGATTCTCAGAATACCTAAGCCGTTTTAGGTGTAAAGAGAATCCATCGTGTGTCTGTGAACCTGGAGTAGCAGAAACAGTCCCACATTTGATTTTGAACTGCCCAGTGTACGATAAAGAGCGTTACGATATAGAGCACACAATAAACCAAAGGTTAAAAGAGGAAAATGTTTTCAAAATAATGCAGAGCAAGGAAAGAGAAAAGTTTTTAAATTATTGTGTAAAAATAGCAAATAAGGTGATAAATAGAAATAAAACAAGATGAAGAAAGTATGCTATAATAATATTGTAAAAATATTAAAGACTAGCATAAGAAGTAAATATTGTAAATAAAATTAGACAAGATAGAAGCCAATATAAATAAGACCACAAAATGTATTATCTATATAGTAAAAATGAAACGTTACTCTAAAAACTGTAAAGTGAACTGTATAATGAAAATAAAACACCTGTGTTGGTTTAATTATTACCCTGCAATAAAATAAATAAATATAAATATATGTAGAATAGATCAAAATAGGTATAGATGGGAATCCCACCCATATAAAGCCACGAAAGATACGATGGATGTAAGAAAGACACAGAATGAAGCATGGAAGTACGAGCAGAATAAAAGAGAGAACTGGAATGAAAGGATATAAAGCTCAAAACAGGCTCCGATCATGTTGGAGGTGGAACGTTAAAAAAAAAAAAAAAAAAAAAAAAAAAAAAAAAAAAAAAAAAAAAAAAAAAACCTAACCTAACCTAACCTAACCTAACCTAACCTAACCTAACCTAACCTAACCTAACCTAACCTAACCTAACCTAACCTAACCTAACCTAACCTAACCTAACCTAACCTAACCTAACCTAACCTAACCTAACCTAACCTAACCTAACCTAACCTAACCTAACCTAACCTAACCTAACCTAACCTAACCTAACCTAACCTAACCTAACCTAACCTAACCTAACCTAACCTAACCTAACCTAACCTAACCTAACCTAACCTAACCTAACCTAACCTAACCTAACCTAACCTAACCTAACCTAACCTAACCTTTTTTTTTTTTTTTTTTTTTTGTCGGTGTGAAAATGCATTACGCATACCCTCCGGCCCGGGGTGGCCATTTGGAGGGTTATGTGGGACTCTCTCCTCCAGCCGCCATCCGAGTGATGGTGACAGGAGGAGCATACCCACTAAAAACACACCGGCGTTTCCCGCTATGCCGTTAAAGGGAGCGTCATGGGATGGCTGACATGTCACCGTGACGCCCCCCGGCGTTCCTGGCTGTTCTGTGCCAGGACACCCGCGCCAATGGAGGGTGAGGTCAGAAACGCTTGACCCCACCCTCAGACGTCTAGGGCCGTCTGCTGTGGGTCCCCAACCCACCGGCCCTACGGGGGTAGGACGCGGCCTGCGGTAGCAAGCCGTGCGCGTCCTCGACCCCTCCGTCTGCGCCGAAGTGGGAGCGCGTCCTCGTTATCCTCACGCTCCCTCTCCGCAGCCTCCTTCTTTGAAATGACAGTTTCGCAGAAGGTGGCCACCGCGTCCCACGATCTGTCGCGGCGCAGCATAGCTGTCACGACGCTGTGTAGCGAGAGATCATTCACTCTGATGGCCGCTACCATGGTGCGGCGCTCCTCTGCCCAGTGATTGCATACCTCTAAGGTATGCTGGGCCGTGTCATCCTCGGCACCGCACTCGTGGCAGGTGGCGTTCGCCTCTCGTCCTATTTTGTGCAGGTAATGCCCGAAGCACCCGTGTCCGGACATCACCTGCGCCAACCTGAACCCCATTTTTCCATGGGCCCTATCCAACCAGGAGTCTAAAGACCCGAGGAGTGCCCCTATCGTACGTACTCCATAGGGGGAGTCCTCCAAGTCACTCTTCCACCTATCTCTAAGTCGCCGCTCCGTCTGACGTCGAGCCTCCCTAACCTCCTCGGGAGCGGGATACTCCCCAGTGGCTTTCCACCTCAACCGCTCCCTATGTGCTTCAGCGAGCTTCTCTGCATCTAATTCCCATGGAGGGGTACCCGCTAACGCACACGCCGCCGCCCATCCGACCGTGACATAGGCCCTACAGATTCGTCGGGCTACCACTCTTTGCGGCCTTCGCAGCAAAGCCTTATTTTTCGCACTCAGTTTGTCCACCCAAATCGGGGCCCCATACAGGGCCATGCTACGAGTGACACCAGCGTATAAGCGGCGGCAGGTCACAGATGGGCCTCCCACATTGGGCAATAGTCGGCCCAGGGCAGAGGCCGCCGCTACTATTCGGGGACTAAGTTGGCGGAAATGCTCGCCAAAATCCCACCTACAGTCCAGTGTGAGACCCAGGTACTTAATGAACGGTTTCACTGGGACCACTTCCGCATCGACCCTGATCGAAGCCGCGGCGGGCGGCCTCCACCCCCTCCCCCCGAAGATAATAGCCTCGGTCTTCGGGAGTGACACTTTCAAACCAAGCAGCCGAATCCGGGTAATTATCAGTTCTGCCGCCACTTCAGCCCTTCGTAATACCTCTGCTATCGCGGCGCCCCGGACAGCCACCATCGTGTCATCTGCATAGCAAATGACTGCCATCCGGGGTAGGAGGACCCCCCTGATTGCCCAGTCATACCCCACGTTCCACAGTAGGGGACCTAGCACGGAACCCTGGGGCACGCCGCAGGCCATGGGCCTCGTCCTCCTTTGTCCTCCTTTTTCTTCGTAGAGCACTACTCGCTGCGTGAGGTAGTGCTCCACGATACGCCTCAAATAGAGAGGCACTTCATGGAATTTGAGTGCCTCACCTATAACGGAGTAGGGGAGGGAGCCAAATGCATTGGCAATGTCCAGAGACACTGCTACCACCCCCTCCCCTTTCCCCTCCGCCTCCTCACAGAACCCTCTGAGGGTACCCAATGCATCCATAGTTGAGAGGCCAGTTCTAAAGCCGAACTGGCGATCGGAAACATTAGGGCCCGTTCTATTCAGATGGTTGACGATCCGGGAAGCCAGAATTCGCTCCAGCATCTTCCCGGTCTCGTCAAGCAGAACAATGGGCCTCCATCCAGAAGGGGAGTCCACTGGACGGCTTTCCTTCCTGAGTAGACACAGCTTCCCCTCCTTCCAACATCCCGGAAAGCGCCCCGCCTTCAGGCAGTCATTAAAGAGTTCCCTCAAACGGTCCCCGAGATGGCTCAAAGCTATGGGCAGGATTTTGCCCGGTACACCGTCTGGTCCTGGGGCCTTTTTGCAGGCCCTCAGGCGGTGCACCGCCCACGTTACGTCCGCCTCCGTAATGGGCTCGACCTCCAACGGCTCCGCCGACTCTTCCTGTGGTTCTGACATGGCAGGCGGGATGAAGCCATCAGAAGCGGGCGGAAATAGACCTTCTACCACTCGCGTGAGGAGCTCCGGCTCTAGGGAATCCATGGTGGGACCGTTTCGCATTTTGTTGCGCACGATCTTGTAGGGCCGCCCCCATGGATCCCTATCCAGCGAAGCCAAGAACTCATCATGAGCCGTGTCCTTAGCCTTGGCAATGGCTACGCATAGGGCCTCTTTTGCTTCTTTTAAGGCCATGTGCCGGAGCTCCTCCTCTTCCCGGGTGTGCCTTCGCCGTCGACAACGGGTGTATTCCCTACGTGCCCTGTTACAAGTGAGGCGGAGGGTCGCCACTTCCTCCGTCCACCAATAGACCTGCTTTTTTGCCAACGGCTTTCCCGCCCTTTTCATACCCGCGTCACAGATAACCACCAGTGCCTCTCGGAACTCTCTGGCCCTCTCCTCCACATCCTGTAGACGTCCTGGTTTGATGCCCCACCTTGCTTCGATCATGGCGGCCTCATCAGCTGCATCCAGATCCAGACTACCAAGACACCATTTACGGAAGGCGCCTCTTACATCTCGTTCGTTAGCAACCGGGGGCTGGATCTGCCTCGCCTTCGAGATCCTCATTCGGATGTAAAGATGATCGGAGAGGGTCTCTACATCCCCCAGGACGCGCCAATCTGAAGCGCGCACCGCCACGGCAGGGGTCGCGAATGTTACATCCACGATGGACCCCCCCTGCTGGCGCACGCAGGTATGATTGGTGCCCCGGTTTAGGACCTCGAGTCCTAGTCCAGCCACCCAATCCCACAGAACCTCCCCTCTCGTGTCTGTTCTGGGTGAACCCCACTCGGTGCATTTTGCGTTGAGGTCCCCCATCAGCAGGACCGGTGCCGGTGCGGCCCCTCCAATGACCCTTTCTAGCTCTTCCAAAAATTGCTCGAAAGCAAATAGTGGTCGATTGGGTGAAAAGTATACACCAATGAGCACTATACCCCCCCAATCGACCGCCACGTATCCAGGGCCGGTTCTCAACCTACTCATAGATGGGTGATTACCCATTGGCGGGACAACTATCGCCACCAGGCCATTAGTGTCCCCTACCCAATTGGGTTGGGGAGAGACAAAGTGCGGTTCCGCCACAACTGCAACACTGATGCCCCACTCCGCCATGTGTTGGATCAAAAGATCCTGGGCGCGGGCGCAGTGGTTGGCGTTGCACTGCAATACCTCGAAATGCGATGTAGGTTGTACTGGCATCAGTGTTCCATATTACGTCCCTCCTCAGGTGCACCGCTGTTTGCAGGAGTCGTCGGGGTCCGGACGGGGGTCTCCTTTCCTCTTACATGTGGAGGGGTACACGATGGTCCCCCCATGACATGTTTTGCTGTCAGTTTGGCCTGGTTGCACACAGCACACCACGGATCGGTAGCCGTGCAATCCTTGGCGCTGTGGCCAGACTTGCTGCACCGGAAGCAGCAACCGCTCCTATCGATTGGGGACGGACACATTGCCCTGGTGTGGCCAGTCCCCATGCACCTATAGCAACGCATAGGCAAGGCCTGCATTGCCTCAACTTTCGCTGCCGACCAGCCCAGCAACAAGCGTCCCGCTGCAACTACCGCCTTAGCCGTTACAACCGGACACCTCACAATTACGGCACCAGACCCGTTGCGCTCCCATCTCACACGTCCCACTTCCACCTGCACCTCTGGGCATTTGCCCTTAGTAGCCACTTCAGCCTTTATTTTCTCTGATGTCACCGACTCGTCGAACCCATGGATCCGTATCTCAGCCTTCTTTACTGGCCTGGTGACGTCAGCTACATCACCTATGAGTGTGCGGAGTTTCTCGGCCATGTCGTCTGCTATCTGGCCACTCTGTGTGCCTGGGATCTCAATGATGCGAGCCCCAGTTGCGGTCTTCCGAACTCGTACATGTTCAATCCCCAGCTCGTCCAGTTTGAGGGTCGTTGCTCTCGCCATCACCGTTTTGTAGTCGGTCTCTGCCTCCGGTTTTAAAGCTATCACGACTGCCGCTGATGTTGGCACCACCAGTTTGGGCACTACCGTGCGTTTGGGCGGGACCGGCGCAGTCAGTGGTTGCGGCGGTGACGGCTTTGTCATCTTCTTTGTCTTGCCGCCTTTAGCAACTTCTGACCAGGTCTCCTTCTCCACCGACCGTTCTAGGGGAGCAGTCGACGACATCTGAGATGGTCCCGGGGTTGCCGAAGCGGTCGCGGCTGGAGACAGCGATGATCGTGGGACTGATCGCGGAGCAATCACTGATTTCTGAACTTTTGGTACTCTCCTTAGCTCAGGTTCCTCATTCCTGGTTTTTGGGTCCGTTCCCTTCTCGGGCTCCGACAACTTTTTTGTTGATTCTGCTACTTTAGATGCAGCTCTCTTATCTGCAGCCAATGGAGGCCGCAGAGTAGGTTCCGGTAGAAGCCTGTCCTTGATGTTTTCCATATGAGCATTTATCCTTCCTCCTAGTGACACGTCCATGTCCCTCTTAAATTTACCAAGGCGGGCATCCATCATAGTGTCCAGCTCTTGGAGAAGATGTGTCATATTTACACCCTCAACAGCTCTCCTATTTTCCTTCCTTTCCGCGAACGCTGTGCGCAAGGCTTTGACCTCATCTTTGAACTGCCCAAGCTGTTCCCTCATGCGCTTGTTGTCCGCTCTCAATGCACGGATCACCTCCGTTTCCTCAAAAGTGTCCCCAAGCTCCATGAGGTCACGACAAATGTTATTTAAAATTCCCCTTATGTCGCCCTTAATATTTCCGCACCTGGAAATCTCTGTAAGTAGAGTCTGGGCACTCTGCTTGATTTTGTCTCCAGTGGCCTGATTTAGGGCTGCACCTCCAGTCTCGGGCTGTGACAGAGCCCGCCTTGCTCGATTCGCCTTCCTTGGCGCCGGTTTGACGGGAACGTCGGCGTTTATACTTTCCTCCCAGTTTTGTGCTTCTTGGAGCTTCTCTTTAGCCTTATGCAGGCCAGTATAAGCTCCCTTGGGGCGCCCTCTGCCGGCTGTCGTTATTTTTCGGTCCGGTCCGAATTCCTCCTCATCACTACCATTATCCTCGTGGGCCCTCTTTATGGAAGCGTCTTGACTCTCCATCCTCTCTGGAGACTTCGAGCCTTCATTCTCAGGAGAGGTCTCATCATTATCTAGATCCCTTTGGACTTGTTGCCAGAATCGTCCTCCTCCAGCAGAAAAACCTGACCAGTCCGATGCGTCATCCCCTACCCCTATGTACCCTCGGGCGTTATCCTCCGTTTCACTTTCGCCATTTACGGATGTATCACAACTGCCATACTCCTCTACGGGATCATTTTTGTCAGGTTTGCCCGGCTCAACTTTATCTCCCTCTTTTACCCCCTCCTTTGAAACCTTCTTCCCACCTTTTCCCTTGTTTTTGGCCATGACTAACGACTAAAAACGTAAAAAAACAACTTTGATGAAAATTATGGTCAAGTGTGAGACTGACCTGACTTTGACAAAGTTATTTTTTGCCACTTTGCCGATTTTTCATTCAGTTCCAGTGAAAGCTAGAAACTTTCTGAAAACGGATTTATAAAGCCCCAACAACGCCTAAGTAAAGGCTTTGATAGTTAAACATCTACCTATGCACATAAAAAAAATAATAGCCTTCAAAAGACAAAAACCAACTTATTTAAAAAGTCGGCGGTGCCTGATCGACCTCGCGAGCAATTTACAAAATTATTAATAACTCCTACACTACTTAGTCTAAAATTATAAATTGAACGCCAAATGATTCCTTACAACTAGCTTAATCTAAATAATCTTACAGAAAAAATGTATTTACAATAGAAACTAAAATATGAATTTTTAAGACAGAAAACGTAGAAAGAAGAAAACTGCAAATGCGATTACACTTTTTCTCCACGAACAAACTTTCAACCCCAATATCTTCCGAACTATAAGTCCGAAAAATATGGGGCAAAAAGCGGCGAAAAGGAAAAAGCGCACTCGATTTTTAGAGTCAAGAAAAATAGAAAACTAAACGAAGGAAGATAGAAAAAAATAATTTTGAAAGTGAAAAAACGCCTAACGAAAAAACTGTATTTTTGAAAATATAGAAAAAAAATTAAAAGTGAATAGAAAATTTAGAGATAGCAGAGAAATAACAACACCAAAAATAACAACTCAATTTCCTGCACGTAATAGCCAAATTTCAGCAAAATCCCTCTTTTCCATCACCAAATTTTTCCTCAACCTAACCTAACCTAACCTAACCTAACCTAACCTAACCTAACCTAACCTAACCTAACCTAACCTAACCTAACCTAACCTAACCTAACCTAACCTAACCTAACCTAACCTAACCTAACCAGTCACGTGCCACCAGGCGTCGCAGCAGCATCGTTTCCGCAAAGCTCCGCCTTTAAAAATTCGTGGACGTGGCAATTCTTGCCCGATCGGCTTCAAACAAAAACCAGTGTGTGTAAAACAGTGAGCCGCACCCGATGGATTGCAGTTTGTGTGTGGGAACCCCCCAAAAAAGTTGCTAAGTTCAAAAAACAGTGAAAAGTGAGGTTAAGTTGAACAAAACAGCTGATTGCAGTGCGACAGGAGGTCGAAGCTCACGGGTGCGATACATCGTTAGACGCGCCGCTCCGAGCCCTATTAGCCGGCACTCCTAACGCCGCAGTACGACAACCGGTTGAAGTACAATCACCAAAAAAACAAAAACCACGTGGTGGCGTGGTCAGCGATCCGGCAGTGTGCGGCTGAATTTGGCGTTGCAGAAGGAAGGAGTTCATCGTTTGGACTTATTCGGTACCTTTTTCAAAATTTTTCGACTATTAATTTGGAAGCTATTGACTTTACAAAATTAAAACTTTGAAGTGAAATTGTGAAAAATCTTCAGGCAGACCATATACTTTTTGTGTTCGTTCCTGTTGCGCGCTAATATCAAAAAGACATCAAAAAAGTTTGGACAATTTTTGGACATTTCTTAATATAAAAAATTGAGTTTTAAAATTTTTTCTGAATTATTAAGGTTTTAAATTTTTCTTGTATTGTACCCTTCTGTATTATCACATTGTATTGTAGGTGTGTGTTTTCCGGTAATTTTAAGATTTTTTGTGCATTTTTATCTCAAGCGGTTCCGGAGCTATTGAATTTTGATCCATTTTTGGCCATTAATCCAAAATTAATAGAAAATATTGTTATTTTGTAATAATATTAGCTTTAGAAAAGATCCCCCACCTTGGGGAACCCAAAACTAGGACCGTCTAGCGCTTAAATTGAACAGATACCGGTTTTTTCGCCATTTTGTTTTTCTGATACCGAATTTAAAACAGGTTTATCTCAAGAACCGCTTGAGTAAGAAAACTCGGATTTTCACTTTAGGTAGCTACTCTAGAACAAGAACCGATATTTACCGGTTTTAGGGGAAAATACCGAAAAAATTTTTGGAGGACTGAGACCACTTGTAAAAGATAGAGGAGATAAGGCCCATAGTAGTCGAGAAAACCCGACCCTTCTCCGACCAACGGTTCCCGAGATATTAGCCTTCAAACATTGAGTTTGACAGTTCGGCCGCCATCTTGTCTATTTTCAACCAACTATATCTCGGAAACCGGAGGTGCTAGAGACTCGCGGTTTTCTTTACACAGAACACACGAGGCATATCTACAGGTTCCGACAGTTTTCAGGAATTTTCAAGAAACTTTAGACTGAAAATTCCTGAAAAATTTTTGAGACCTGGAAGTGGTCCCAAACGCTAGATTAAGTATAGTTTAGTATCTCTAGTCGAAGTCCGGGCTTTCTACGACCTCCAGAAGCGGAGATACCGGCAGCCAAACATTGAGTTTGACAGTTCTCGCCGCCATCTTGAAAAATTTCAAACCGTGATACCTTCCGAACGGCAGGTCGTGGAGAGCTGGGGTTTTCAAGCTTCATACCAGCGCGGAGCCCTCTACGCTGAGAGTCACCCTTCAGGAATCCTTCAGGAGTTTCAGGAATTATAAAATTTAAAATATTTTCAGTCCTGGAAGGTGACTCAAACGATAGAACTTGCCGAGACGAGTAAAACGAGCCCAAGCACGGCGGATTTGGCCTGGGGGTTGCCGAGTTATAGACAGATACCCAATCTGATACCGGTTTTGGAGTCTGATACCGGAAATTTTGAATAGCCACTGCTCGGAAACCCATTGACCTAGCCCGGCCGTGTTTGGGGTCGTTAGAAAGGGCTCGGGGAGAGCTGTCTTTTGGACAAACAATTTTGGCTCTACGTAGAGTCCAAAAGAAAAAGTAGAGTTTTTAATTAGAATTAGGACTTTAGATTAGACACTCTCATTGTTGAGAGGCTTTTTAGTATAAGTAAATTGATAATAGAGTCAGCGACTCTACAAGTCTGTTTCTTTTTTTTTTGTTAAAACTTTTGACCTTTGTTTTGTTTGTTTGTTTTATTAATATCGTACTCTGGGTGTGTGCAGCTTTATAACTTTTACAAACCCTGCATCATACCCTTGACTTATTGTGTGTGTGAGTAAGTCTACAAGATGCTCACGGACAGGACGCCTGTAAAAAAGGGGGCAGACGATGCGGCAAATAAACCAGAGAGCCCCAACCCGGCGCAGGTAGGTTCACCAAAAGCTACAAGCACGAAGAGCCAACATGTTAGGCGGAGTATAGGGGAATGGGAAGCCACACTACCCCCAAAAGAAAAAATAGGGGACCGCACCATTACCATTTCAGCAGGGGCCAGCAAATCAACCAAGCAATCGACAGAGGCCACGCAAGTAAGTACAAGGAAGACGTATACAAGTAGGTACGACGAGGCCAAGGCGCTCAACCTGAAAGCCAAGACGCGCCTATCTGAATCGGGAAACATAAAAACAATTATAAAAACGGAAGTAACTCGGGCTGTAGAGCGGCTGTTCGAACTGGTAAAGGAGGCGGAAGCTGACCTTGCAAAGCAACGCAGCAAGGCTAGCCAAAAAACTGGCACACCTGCCAAAACATCGGAGCCTGGTTCAGGCATGACCGGGGACCAGGGAACGGAGGTAAGAAAGGACAGCGAGTTTGAGCTCATGGAAAGAGTGAAAGGGATCAACACAGACCTCGAGGAGCACAAAAAACTACTCCTGGAAAATAACAAGATTATGCACGAGCTGAAAGACTCCCTAGAAAAGCAGAAGGAGAATATGGAGCGAACCATGACATACGCGAGTGTTACCGCGACTCAAACGAACAAACCCCAGCAAAACACCTTGCACTCCGTAGTAATTACATCGAACGATGAGACGGAGTCAGGGGAGGAAGTATTGAATAAGGTTCGGAAAGCAGTTGATGCAAAAGAGGGTTGGGTGAAGGTCGAAAGAGTAAGGAAGGCGAAAGACCGAAAAATAGTAATGGGATTCCGATCGAAAGACGACAGGGAGAAAGTCAGGGAAAGGTTGCAACAAAACAGCGAGAACCTCAACGTTGAGGAGGTAAAGAATAAAAATCCGCTAATTATCCTCAGAAATGTCCTCAAGCTAAACAGCGATGAAGATGTAATAAGAGCCCTGAAAAATCAGAACCGGAGGATATTCGAGGGCCTCGATGAGGAGGAAAATGTGCTGGAGATAAAATATAGGAGGAGAACAAATAACCCACATACGAACCACATCGTGGTAAATGTCTCGCCGAC
This sequence comes from Pammene aurita, assembly GCA_947086415.1. NCBI lineage: Eukaryota > Metazoa > Arthropoda > Insecta > Lepidoptera > Tortricidae > Pammene > Pammene aurita. The sequence goes on along the minus strand of CAMTYY010000021.1, from coordinate 28,273 downwards.
CATCTGGCGCAAAATATTAAACACCGGAAGCGTCCACATTGATCTCCAGCGCATAAAAGCTGAAGACCAATCCCCATTAGTACAGTGCACTCGCTGCCTGGAATTCGGGCATGGCAGGCGTTTTTGTAAGGAGTCGGAAGACCTGTGCAGCCACTGCGGAGGTCCGCATCTAAGAAGTGAATGTGCCGAATTTCTGGCAAACGTTCCTCCCGCCTGCAGAAACTGTAAGAAGGCTAAACTAACCCAGACTGAGCATAATGCCTTTAGCCACGAATGCCCAACACGGAAAAAGTGGGATACCCTTGCACGATCTACCGTGGCATATTGCTAAAGGCAGCCAAGCGAAACATACCAGCTATAAAATAGCACAGGCAAACCTCCAACGCAGCAAGCTAGCAACAAACGAGCTATTTTTAGAGGCGAAGAAGCACGGATTTGCCCTGGCACTTCTTCAGGAACCATATGTGGGAGCAGCTAAGGAAATGAGGGGCCAAATAGGTGTAAGAATTTACCAGAACACTGCTTTAAGAGAAGGGACGGTAAAAGCTGCAATTGCAGTTTTCGACGAAGAATTAGATGTAATACAGTACCCGAAACTTACCACACACAACGCCGTTGTGGTAGGGATCCGAACTAGTGCATGGGAAATTACTTTTGCCTCCATATATCTAGAAAACCCTGAGCAAAACTACCCCATAGGACCTGACTTAGACTTCCTAGCCAAAGTCGACAAGGAAATAGCCTCAAAAAGATGGCTGATTGGAGGTGACGTAAATGCTAAAAGTACATGGTGGGGAAGCCCCATAAATGATCATAGAGGCGAAGAACTCTCGGGAACCCTGCATGAGCTAGGCTTAAATGTGCTAAACAAAGGTAAAACTCCAACCTTTGACACCATTCGGGGGGGAAAGCAGTTCCAAAGTTTTGTAGATATAACAGCCTGCTCGACAGACATTTTGGACTTGATAGAAGACTGGAGGGTAATAGAGGGCCTCACGAGCTCGGATCACAACGGCATAACGTTCCACATAAGTCTTCAGAAATCCAAAGGCATCAGCATCAACAGAACCACCCGAATTTACAATACGAAAAAGGCCAATTGGTCAGAATTCCGTGAAAAGCTCAACCAATTATTTATAGAAAATAAATTCACCGCGTCAGCGATCGAAAAAGTTAAGAACAGCTACGACATAGAAGCAACCACTGAAAATCTCATACGATCGATAACAGATGCTTGTAAAAAGTCGATGCCAATGAAAAAAGCAAAAGAAGAACTCACCTTGCCGTGGTGGTCCGAGAAACTCGCGAAATTAAAAAAGGAAGTCGCGACCAAGAAACGCAGGATAAAATGCGCTGCCCCAGTCAGAAGGCCAAGAGTCATTGCAGAGTACCTGGAAAAGAAAGGAGAGTACGAGTCAGAGGCGGCAAAAGCACAGGTGGAGAGCTGGAAGGAGTTCTGTACTAAACAGGACAGGGAGGGTGTCTGGGAAGGGATATACAGAGTAATCGGGAGGACCAAGCGTAGAGCGGAGGATGTGCCGTTGCAGATAAAAGGAGAGGTCTTGGACGCAAAGTCCTCGGTTAAATTATTAGCCGAAACTTTCTATCCAGAAGACATCACAACCAACGACAACATCCACCACTATAATATGAGGGAAAAAGCGGAAAAAGTGAATGTTGGAGAACAAGATGAAACTTGCGATCCACCTTTTACCATGTCAGAGCTCATCTCAGTAAGTGAATCCTTCAACCCGAAAAAGGCCCCGGGAGCCGACGGTTTCACCGCTGATATATGTCTCAACGCCATTAAAAATGAACCTGAACTCTTCCTCCAGTTTTTTAACAAATGTTTGAAATGCAACCATTTCCCAGACACTTGGAAAAAGGCCACCGTTGTAGTGCTTAGAAAACCCGGAAAGGATGATTACACCAGTCCGAAATCATACCGGCCCATAGGACTCTTGCCAATTCTGGGAAAAATCCTAGAAAAAATGCTCGTGGCACGACTCAGGTTCCATTTATTACCACGAATGAGTACCCGCCAATTTGGTTTTATGCCCCAAAAAAGCACCGAAGACTCCCTCTATAGCTTAATGCAATACATCCGCAAGAAATTGGATCAAAAGAGAATAGTTACTCTGATATCCTTAGACATAGAGGGAGCCTTCGATAGCGCCTGGTGGCCAGCGATAAGAGTTCGATTGGCGGAGGAAAATTGCCCTCTGAACCTGAGGAGGACCATAGACAGCTACCTTAAAAATAGGGAGGTAATAGTTAGATACGCAGGAGAAGAATACGCAAAGGGTACCAGCAAGGGTTGCGTCCAGGGCTCAATTGGGGGTCCAATATTGTGGAACCTCTTGCTGGATCCACTCCTAAGAGGCCTAGAGAGCAGAGGAGACTTTTGTCAAGCTTTTGCAGATGATGTTGTTTTGGCCTTCGACGGTGAGACGGCACTAGAAGTGGAAAGACGTGCTAACCTTGCTCTTGAACATGTTCGGGCCTGGGGTGTTGAAAACAAACTGAAGTTTGCTCCGCATAAAACAAATGCCATGATAATAACAAGGAAACTTAAATTCGACACTCCAAGACTGAGCATGGGGGGAACCGAGATTGCCATGTCTAAAGAAATTAAGCTACTGGGATTAACAATAGACCACAAACTTACATTTAATACACATGTATCGAACATCTGCAGGAAGGCGATAAGCATTTACAAACAATTGTCTAGAGCGGCGAGAGTAAGCTGGGGACTCCATCCCGAAATAATCAGGCTAATATACGTGGCCACCATAGAGCCAATAGTACTATATGCTGCAAGTGTCTGGGCACCCGCCGCGAAAAAATTAACAGTAATAGGTCACCTCGAGGTAGTGCAAAGAGGGATAGCGCAAAAACTCTGCAAAGCCTACCGCACAGTCTCCTTGAACTCTGCACTGATGCTGTCTGGGCTGCTCCCTCTGGATCTCAGAGTTAAAGAGGCAGCATTGCTTTATGAGGCCAGGAGAGGAGTACCACAGCCAGAATTGGGTGACATGGAAGTGGAACGTATGGCTCTTGCAATTGGAGCACCTCACCCCGCAGATAACATCAACTTGGGGTTCGTTAGCCTGGCGAACCAGGAGCAGGTAAATAAATACAACGACATAGAAGTCCGGATTTATACCGATGGGAGTAAGATTGGGGGCAAGGTCGGAGCGGCGCTATCCATATGGAATGGCCAAACCGAGACCAAAACCCACAAACTTACTCTCCCAAAGTACTGCACTGTTTACCAGGCCGAGCTCCTGGCGATATGCAAGGCTACAAATGTAATTATTAAACACAGAGGGTCTTCTTTTGGAGTTTTCAGTGACTCGATGGCGGCCCTCCAAACTATCACAAATCATAGTTGCCTCCATCCCCTTGCCGTGGAGGCCAGAGATAACATAAGATCGATATCTCTCCAGGACAAAATAATAAAGTTGTTTTGGATAAAGGCCCACGCTGGATTGGAGGGTAATGAGAGGGCGGATCAGCTGGCAAAAGAGGCAGCTACAAACTCCAAAAGAAGACCGGACTATGACCTGTGCCCGATATCATTCGTCAAGCGATCCATCCGTATGGCAACGCTTGACGAATGGAACCGTAGGTACAGGTCCAGCAGCACTGCCTCAGTCACAAAAATATTCTTTCCGGACGCAATGGAAGCGTACCACACGGTCAAAAAACTGTCGATAAACAACATCACCACCCAGATAATGACGGGCCACGGCGGATTCTCAGAATACCTAAGCCGTTTTAGGTGTAAAGAGAATCCATCGTGTGTCTGTGAACCTGGAGTAGCAGAAACAGTCCCACACTTGATTTTGAACTGCCCAGTGTACGATAAAGAGCGTTACGATATAGAGCACACAATAAACCAAAGGTTAAAAGAGGAAAATGTTTTCAAAATAATGCAGAGCAAGGAAAGAGAAAAGTTTTTAAATTATTGTGTAAAAATAGCAAATAAGGTGATAAATAGAAATAAAACAAGATGAAGAAAGTATGCTATAATAATATTGTAAAAATATTAAAGACTAGCATAAGAAGTAAATATTGTAAATAAAATTAGACAAGATAGAAGCCAATATAAATAAGACCACAAAATGTATTATCTATATAGTAAAAATGAAACGTTACTCTAAAAACTGTAAAGTGAACTGTATAATGAAAATAAAACACCTGTGTTGGTTTAATTATTACCCTGCAATAAAATAAATAAATATAAATATATGTAGAATAGATCAAAATAGGTATAGATGGGAATCCCACCCATATAAAGCCACGAAAGATACGATGGATGTAAGAAAGACACAGAATGAAGCATGGAAGTACGAGCAGAATAAAAGAGAGAACTGGAATGAAAGGATATAAAGCTCAAAACAGGCTCCGATCATGTTGGAGGTGGAACGTTAAAAAAAAAAAAAAAAAAAAAAAAAAAAAAAAAAAAACCTAACCTAACCTAACCTAACCTAACCTAACCTAACCTAACCTAACCTAACCTAACCTAACCTAACCTAACCTAACCTAACCTAACCTAACCTAACCTAACCTAACCTAACCTAACCTAACCTAACCTAACCTAACCTAACCTAACCTAACCTAACCTAACCTAACCTAACCTAACCTAACCTAACCTAACCTAACCTAACCTAACCTAACCTAACCTAACCTAACCTAACCTAACCTAACCTAACCTAACCTAACCTAACCTAACCTAACCTAACCTAACCTAACCTAACCTAACCTAACCTAACCTAACCTAACCTAACCTAACCTAACCTAACCTAACCTAACCTAACCTAACCTAACCTAACCTAACCTAACCTAACCTAACCTAACCTAACCTAACCTAACCTAACCTAACCTAACCTAACCTAACCTAACCTAACCTAACCTAACCTAACCTAACCTAACCTAACCTAACCTAACCTAACCTAACCTAACCTAACCTAACCTAACCTAACCTAACCTAACCTAACCTAACCTAACCTAACCTAACCTAACCTAACCTAACCTAACCTAACCTAACCTAACCTAACCTAACCTAACCTAACCTAACCTAACCTAACCTAACCTAACCTAACCTAACCTAACCTAACCTAACCTAACCTAACCTAACCTAACCTAACCTAACCTAACCTAACCTAACCTAACCTAACCTAACCTAACCTAACCTAACCTAACCTAACCTAACCTAACCTAACCTAACCTAACCTAACCTAACCTAACCTAACCTAACCTAACCTAACCTAACCTAACCTAACCTAACCTAACCTAACCTAACCTAACCTAACCTAACCTAACCTAACCTAACCTAACCTAACCTAACCTAACCTAACCTAACCTAACCTAACCTAACCTAACCTAACCTAACCTAACCTAACCTAACCTAACCTAACCTAACCTAACCTAACCTAACCTAACCTAACCTAACCTAACCTAACCTAACCTAACCTAACCTAACCTAACCTAACCTAACCTAACCTAACCTAACCTAACCTAACCTAACCTAACCTAACCTAACCTAACCTAACCTAACCTAACCTAACCTAACCTAACCTAACCTAACCTAACCTAACCTAACCTAACCTAACCTAACCTAACCTAACCTAACCTAACCTAACCTAACCTAACCTAACCTAACCTAACCTAACCTAACCTAACCTAACCTAACCTAACCTAACCTAACCTAACCTAACCTAACCTAACCTAACCTAACCTAACCTAACCTAACCTAACCTAACCTAACCTAACCTAACCTAACCTAACCTAACCTAACCTAACCTAACCTAACCTAACCTAACCTAACCTAACCTAACCTAACCTAACCTAACCTAACCTAACCTAACCTAACCTAACCTAACCTAACCTAACCTAACCTAACCTAACCTAACCTAACCTAACCTAACCTAACCTAACCTAACCTAACCTAACCTAACCTAACCTAACCTAACCTAACCTAACCTAACCTAACCTAACCTAACCTAACCTAACCTAACCTAACCTAACCTAACCTAACCTAACCTAACCTAACCTAACCTAACCTAACCTAACCTAACCTAACCTAACCTAACCTAACCTAACCTAACCTAACCTAACCTAACCTAACCTAACCTAACCTAACCTAACCTAACCTAACCTAACCTAACCTAACCTAACCTAACCTAACCTAACCTAACCTAACCTAACCTAACCTAACCTAACCTAACCTAACCTAACCTAACCTAACCTAACCTAACCTAACCTAACCTAACCTAACCTAACCTAACCTAACCTAACCTAACCTAACCTAACCTAACCTAACCTGACCTGACCTGACCTAACCTAACCTAACCTAACCTAACCTAACCTAACCTAACCTAACCTAACCTAACCTAACCTAACCTAACCTAACCTAACCTAACCTAACCTAACCTAACCTAACCTAACCTAACCTAACCTAACCTAACCTAACCTAACCTAACCTAACCTAACCTAACCTAACCTAACCTAACCTAACCTAACCTAACCTAACCTAACCTAACCTAACCTAACCTAACCTAACCTAACCTAACCTAACCTAACCTAACCTAACCTAACCTAACCTAACCTAACCTAACCTAACCTAACCTAACCTAACCTAACCTAACCTAACCTAACCTAACCTAACCTAACCTAACCTAACCTAACCTAACCTAACCTAACCTAACCTAACCTAACCTAACCTAACCTAACCTAACCTAACCTAACCTAACCTAACCTAACCTAACCTAACCTAACCTAACCTAACCTAACCTAACCTAACCTAACCTAACCTAACCTAACCTAACCTAACCTAACCTAACCTAACCTAACCTAACCTAACCTAACCTAACCTAACCTAACCTAACCTAACCTAACCTAACCTAACCTAACCTAACCTAACCTAACCTAACCTAACCTAACCTAACCTAACCTAACCTAACCTAACCTAACCTAACCTAACCTAACCTAACCTAACCTAACCTAACCTAACCTAACCTAACCTAACCTAACCTAACCTAACCTAACCTAACCTAACCTAACCTAACCTAACCTAACCTAACCTAACCTAACCTAACCTAACCTAACCTAACCTAACCTAACCTAACCTAACCTAACCTAACCTAACCTAACCTAACCTAACCTAACCTAACCTAACCTAACCTAACCTAACCTAACCTAACCTAACCTAACCTAACCTAACCTAACCTAACCTAACCTAACCTAACCTAACCTAACCTAACCTAACCTAACCTAACCTAACCTAACCTAACCTAACCTAACCTAACCTAACCTAACCTAACCTAACCTAACCTAACCTAACCTAACCTAACCTAACCTAACCTAACCTAACCTAACCTAACCTAACCTAACCTAACCTAACCTAACCTAACCTAACCTAACCTAACCTAACCTAACCTAACCTAACCTAACCTAACCTAACCTAACCTAACCTAACCTAACCTAACCTAACCTAACCTAACCTAACCTAACCTAACCTAACCTAACCTAACCTAACCTAACCTAACCTAACCTAACCTAACCTAACCTAACCTAACCTAACCTAACCTAACCTAACCTAACCTAACCTAACCTAACCTAACCTACCTATCTCTGGGAGCAGTTTCGTTTTTACGATCATAAAAAAAAAATAACCCTAACCTACCTATCTCTGGGAGCAGTTTCGTTTTTAGGATCATAAAAAAAAATAACCTTAACCTACCTATCTCTGGGAGCAGTTTCGTTTTTAGGATCATAAAAAAAAAATAACCCTAACCTACCTATCTCTGGGAGCAGTTTCGTTTTTAGAATCATAAAAAAAAATAACCCTAACCTACCTATCTCTGGGAGCAGTTTCGTTTTTACGATCATAAAAAAAATAACCCTAACCTACCTATCTCTGGGAGCAATTTCGTTTTTAGGATCATAAAAAAAAAATTATATCTGTCAAAATCAACTATTACTGTAAAAAAACCCCTTTTTAATGTCATTTCAGAACATATAATGACACCTATTTTATTTACTAAGCCTAAATTTTAAGTCAAGAAAGTCTACTATAAGCTGACCTCTCACTTTGGAACAATATGTATGAACAGCATCAATAACCAGGGGTCTATCATTCAGTTACAGATATCTCGAAAACGGTAAATGAAAGCTCAAAAATAATGTGATATTTGACCAATTCACACCTCTGGTGTGTGTTTATCAAGATTAATTGAATATGATACCACGTTTGTCGAAATCTGTCTTTTTTTTCTAAAATTGCCTACTTGTTTTTTTCTACATAATGACCAGCTATGACATTAATACGAAATTCTAATCAAAAATTTAAAAAATGCTATATTTGACAGATATCTGTTATAATAAACTATTACTGTCAAAGAGTCATTTTAATTTCATTTTGTACTAAACTATGACATAATATGATGATTCACACTAAATTTGTAAAAAACTGTCAAATTGGACGGTTTGACATAACATGTCAACATACACTATGACATGTCTGACTTTGTGCCAAATATTTCCATATAAAACCCAAAAAACCATAAAAACTATATAAACTCAACTTTGTATGAGATTTGATCAAGTGCGAGTCCGATTTTGCACTTTCCATACATAAAAGTCATTAGCGCCTAAAAAAGTGTAATAGCAAAATTTCATCAAAATTTATAAATTCAGGACGATATATCTCGAAAACGGTAAAAGATAGAGCAAAACGGACTTCAGATTCGGGCTATCGGTAGTACGTTAGTACTACCGATTTATCCATTTTCGTATTAAATCACAACTTTCTGGACCGATTTGGACATAAAAAAAAATGAAAAAAATTGCCAAAACAATCTAACCCGGGTCTAAAATCTTTATTTATTATCCGATTTTGATGAAAAAAATTGTATGCAACGAAAAATTAGTTAAATTTTAGGGTAGGGTAAAAACAAAGGACCTTGTTATAATAGTTTTTACACAAAAAAATAAAAATGACAAATTTCAAAAAAAAATGTATGGGAGGTACCAGACGCAGGTCGATTCAATACCAATTCCGAAAAACCATAGGTAGAACAGGAAAAAAAAAGCCTCTATGCCAAATCTGAACAAAATCGACCGAGAATCAACCCTATAACCTAACCTAACCTAACCTAACCTAACCTAACCTAACCTAACCTAACCTAACCTAACCTAACCTAACCTAACCTAACCTAACCTACCTATCTCTGGGAGCAGTTTCGTTTTTACGATCATAAAAAAAAAATAACCCTAACCTACCTATCTCTGGGAGCAGTTTCGTTTTTAGGATCATAAAAAAAAATAACCTTAACCTACCTATCTCTGGGAGCAGTTTCGTTTTTAGGATCATAAAAAAAAAATAACCCTAACCTACCTATCTCTGGGAGCAGTTTCGTTTTTAGAATCATAAAAAAAAATAACCCTAACCTACCTATCTCTGGGAGCAGTTTCGTTTTTACGATCATAAAAAAAATAACCCTAACCTACCTATCTCTGGGAGCAATTTCGTTTTTAGGATCATAAAAAAAAAATTATATCTGTCAAAATCAACTATTACTGTAAAAAAACCCCTTTTTAATGTCATTTCAGAACATATAATGACACCTATTTTATTTACTAAGCCTAAATTTTAAGTCAAGAAAGTCTACTATAAGCTGACCTCTCACTTTGGAACAATATGTATGAACAGCATCAATAACCAGGGGTCTATCATTCAGTTACAGATATCTCGAAAACGGTAAATGAAAGCTCAAAAATAATGTGATATTTGACCAATTCACACCTCTGGTGTGTGTTTATCAAGATTAATTGAATATGATACCACGTTTGTCGAAATCTGTCTTTTTTTTCTAAAATTGCCTACTTGTTTTTTTCTACATAATGACCAGCTATGACATTAATACGAAATTCTAATCAAAAATTTAAAAAATGCTATATTTGACAGATATCTGTTATAATAAACTATTACTGTCAAAAAGTCATTTTAATTTCATTTTGTACTAAACTATGACATAATATGATGATTCACACTAAATTTGTAAAAAACTGTCAAATTGGACGGTTTGACATAACATGTCAACATACACTATGACATGTCTGACTTTGTGCCAAATATTTCCATATAAAACCCAAAAAACCATAAAAACTATATAAACTCAACTTTGTATGAGATTTGATCAAGTGCGAGTCCGATTTTGCACTTTCCATACATAAAAGTCATTAGCGCCTAAAAAAGTGTAATAGCAAAATTTCATCAAAATTTATAAATTCAGGACGATATATCTCGAAAACGGTAAAAGATAGAGCAAAACGGACTTCAGATTCGGGCTATCGGTAGTACGTTAGTACTACCGATTTATCCATTTTCGTATTAAATCACAACTTTCTGGACCGATTTGGACATAAAAAAAAATGAAAAAAATTGCCAAAACAATCTAACCCGGGTCTAAAATCTTTATTTATTATCCGATTTTGATGAAAAAAATTGTATGCAACGAAAAATTAGTTAAATTTTAGGGTAGGGTAAAAACAAAGGACCTTGTTATAATAGTTTTTACACAAAAAAATAAAAATGACAAATTTCAAAAAAAAATGTATGGGAGGTACCAGACGCAGGTCGATTCAATACCAATTCCGAAAAACCATAGGTAGAACAGGAAAAAAAAAGCCTCTATGCCAAATCTGAACAAAATCGACCGAGAATCAACCCTATAACCTAACCTAACCTAACCTAACCTAACCTAACCTAACCTAACCTAACCTAACCTAACCTAACCTACCTATCTCTGGGAGCAGTTTCGTTTTTACGATCATAAAAAAAAAATAACCCTAACCTACCTATCTCTGGGAGCAGTTTCGTTTTTAGGATCATAAAAAAAAATAACCTTAACCTACCTATCTCTGGGAGCAGTTTCGTTTTTAGGATCATAAAAAAAAAATAACCCTAACCTACCTATCTCTGGGAGCAGTTTCGTTTTTAGAATCATAAAAAAAAATAACCCTAACCTACCTATCTCTGGGAGCAGTTTCGTTTTTACGATCATAAAAAAAATAACCCTAACCTACCTATCTCTGGGAGCAATTTCGTTTTTAGGATCATAAAAAAAAAATTATATCTGTCAAAATCAACTATTACTGTAAAAAAACCCCTTTTTAATGTCATTTCAGAACATATAATGACACCTATTTTATTTACTAAGCCTAAATTTTAAGTCAAGAAAGTCTACTATAAGCTGACCTCTCACTTTGGAACAATATGTATGAACAGCATCAATAACCAGGGGTCTATCATTCAGTTACAGATATCTCGAAAACGGTAAATGAAAGCTCAAAAATAATGTGATATTTGACCAATTCACACCTCTGGTGTGTGTTTATCAAGATTAATTGAATATGATACCACGTTTGTCGAAATCTGTCTTTTTTTTCTAAAATTGCCTACTTGTTTTTTTCTACATAATGACCAGCTATGACATTAATACGAAATTCTAATCAAAAATTTAAAAAATGCTATATTTGACAGATATCTGTTATAATAAACTATTACTGTCAAAAAGTCATTTTAATTTCATTTTGTACTAAACTATGACATAATATGATGATTCACACTAAATTTGTAAAAAACTGTCAAATTGGACGGTTTGACATAACATGTCAACATACACTATGACATGTCTGACTTTGTGCCAAATATTTCCATATAAAACCCAAAAAACCATAAAAACTATATAAACTCAACTTTGTATGAGATTTGATCAAGTGCGAGTCCGATTTTGCACTTTCCATACATAAAAGTCATTAGCGCCTAAAAAAGTGTAATAGCAAAATTTCATCAAAATTTATAAATTCAGGACGATATATCTCGAAAACGGTAAAAGATAGAGCAAAACGGACTTCAGATTCGGGCTATCGGTAGTACGTTAGTACTACCGATTTATCCATTTTCGTATTAAATCACAACTTTCTGGACCGATTTGGACATAAAAAAAAATGAAAAAAATTGCCAAAACAATCTAACCCGGGTCTAAAATCTTTATTTATTATCCGATTTTGATGAAAAAAATTGTATGCAACGAAAAATTAGTTAAATTTTAGGGTAGGGTAAAAACAAAGGACCTTGTTATAATAGTTTTTACACAAAAAAATAAAAATGACAAATTTCAAAAAAAAATGTATGGGAGGTACCAGACGCAGGTCGATTCAATACCAATTCCGAAAAACCATAGGTAGAACAGGAAAAAAAAAGCCTCTATGCCAAATCTGAACAAAATCGACCGAGAATCAACCCTATAACCTAACCTAACCTAACCTAACCTAACCTAACCTAACCTAACCTAACCTAACCTAACCTAACCTAACCTAACCTAACCTAACCTAACCTAACCTACCTATCTCTGGGAGCAGTTTCGTTTTTACGATCATAAAAAAAAAATAACCCTAACCTACCTATCTCTGGGAGCAGTTTCGTTTTTAGGATCATAAAAAAAAATAACCTTAACCTACCTATCTCTGGGAGCAGTTTCGTTTTTAGGATCATAAAAAAAAAATAACCCTAACCTACCTATCTCTGGGAGCAGTTTCGTTTTTAGAATCATAAAAAAAAATAACCCTAACCTACCTATCTCTGGGAGCAGTTTCGTTTTTACGATCATAAAAAAAATAACCCTAACCTACCTATCTCTGGGAGCAATTTCGTTTTTAGGATCATAAAAAAAAAATTATATCTGTCAAAATCAACTATTACTGTAAAAAAACCCCTTTTTAATGTCATTTCAGAACATATAATGACACCTATTTTATTTACTAAGCCTAAATTTTAAGTCAAGAAAGTCTACTATAAGCTGACCTCTCACTTTGGAACAATATGTATGAACAGCATCAATAACCAGGGGTCTATCATTCAGTTACAGATATCTCGAAAACGGTAAATGAAAGCTCAAAAATAATGTGATATTTGACCAATTCACACCTCTGGTGTGTGTTTATCAAGATTAATTGAATATGATACCACGTTTGTCGAAATCTGTCTTTTTTTTCTAAAATTGCCTACTTGTTTTTTTCTACATAATGACCAGCTATGACATTAATACGAAATTCTAATCAAAAATTTAAAAAATGCTATATTTGACAGATATCTGTTATAATAAACTATTACTGTCAAAAAGTCATTTTAATTTCATTTTGTACTAAACTATGACATAATATGATGATTCACACTAAATTTGTAAAAAACTGTCAAATTGGACGGTTTGACATAACATGTCAACATACACTATGACATGTCTGACTTTGTGCCAAATATTTCCATATAAAACCCAAAAAACCATAAAAACTATATAAACTCAACTTTGTATGAGATTTGATCAAGTGCGAGTCCGATTTTGCACTTTCCATACATAAAAGTCATTAGCGCCTAAAAAAGTGTAATAGCAAAATTTCATCAAAATTTATAAATTCAGGACGATATATCTCGAAAACGGTAAAAGATAGAGCAAAACGGACTTCAGATTCGGGCTATCGGTAGTACGTTAGTACTACCGATTTATCCATTTTCGTATTAAATCACAACTTTCTGGACCGATTTGGACATAAAAAAAAATGAAAAAAATTGCCAAAACAATCTAACCCGGGTCTAAAATCTTTATTTATTATCCGATTTTGATGAAAAAAATTGTATGCAACGAAAAATTAGTTAAATTTTAGGGTAGGGTAAAAACAAAGGACCTTGTTATAATAGTTTTTACACAAAAAAATAAAAATGACAAATTTCAAAAAAAAATGTATGGGAGGTACCAGACGCAGGTCGATTCAATACCAATTCCGAAAAACCATAGGTAGAACAGGAAAAAAAAAGCCTCTATGCCAAATCTGAACAAAATCGACCGAGAATCAACCCTATAACCTAACCTAACCTAACCTAACCTAACCTAACCTAACCTAACCTAACCTAACCTAACCTAACCTAACCTAACCTAACCTAACCTACCTATCTCTGGGAGCAGTTTCGTTTTTACGATCATAAAAAAAAAATAACCCTAACCTACCTATCTCTGGGAGCAGTTTCGTTTTTAGGATCATAAAAAAAAATAACCTTAACCTACCTATCTCTGGGAGCAGTTTCGTTTTTAGGATCATAAAAAAAAAATAACCCTAACCTACCTATCTCTGGGAGCAGTTTCGTTTTTAGAATCATAAAAAAAAATAACCCTAACCTACCTATCTCTGGGAGCAGTTTCGTTTTTACGATCATAAAAAAAATAACCCTAACCTACCTATCTCTGGGAGCAATTTCGTTTTTAGGATCATAAAAAAAAAATTATATCTGTCAAAATCAACTATTACTGTAAAAAAACCCCTTTTTAATGTCATTTCAGAACATATAATGACACCTATTTTATTTACTAAGCCTAAATTTTAAGTCAAGAAAGTCTACTATAAGCTGACCTCTCACTTTGGAACAATATGTATGAACAGCATCAATAACCAGGGGTCTATCATTCAGTTACAGATATCTCGAAAACGGTAAATGAAAGCTCAAAAATAATGTGATATTTGACCAATTCACACCTCTGGTGTGTGTTTATCAAGATTAATTGAATATGATACCACGTTTGTCGAAATCTGTCTTTTTTTTCTAAAATTGCCTACTTGTTTTTTTCTACATAATGACCAGCTATGACATTAATACGAAATTCTAATCAAAAATTTAAAAAATGCTATATTTGACAGATATCTGTTATAATAAACTATTACTGTCAAAAAGTCATTTTAATTTCATTTTGTACTAAACTATGACATAATATGATGATTCACACTAAATTTGTAAAAAACTGTCAAATTGGACGGTTTGACATAACATGTCAACATACACTATGACATGTCTGACTTTGTGCCAAATATTTCCATATAAAACCCAAAAAACCATAAAAACTATATAAACTCAACTTTGTATGAGATTTGATCAAGTGCGAGTCCGATTTTGCACTTTCCATACATAAAAGTCATTAGCGCCTAAAAAAGTGTAATAGCAAAATTTCATCAAAATTTATAAATTCAGGACGATATATCTCGAAAACGGTAAAAGATAGAGCAAAACGGACTTCAGATTCGGGCTATCGGTAGTACGTTAGTACTACCGATTTATCCATTTTCGTATTAAATCACAACTTTTTGGACCGATTTGGACATAAAAAAAAATGAAAAAAATTGCCAAAACAATCTAACCCGGGTCTAAAATCTTTATTTATTATCCGATTTTGATGAAAAAAATTGTATGCAACGAAAAATTAGTTAAATTTTAGGGTAGGGTAAAAACAAAGGACCTTGTTATAATAGTTTTTACACAAAAAAATAAAAATGACAAATTTCAAAAAAAAATGTATGGGAGGTACCAGACGCAGGTCGATTCAATACCAATTCCGAAAAACCATAGGTAGAACAGGAAAAAAAAAGCCTCTATGCCAAATCTGAACAAAATCGACCGAGAATCAACCCTATAACCTAACCTAACCTAACCTAACCTAACCTAACCTAACCTAACCTAACCTAACCTAACCTAACCTAACCTACCTATCTCTGGGAGCAGTTTCGTTTTTACGATCATAAAAAAAAAATAACCCTAACCTACCTATCTCTGGGAGCAGTTTCGTTTTTAGGATCATAAAAAAAAATAACCTTAACCTACCTATCTCTGGGAGCAGTTTCGTTTTTAGGATCATAAAAAAAAAATAACCCTAACCTACCTATCTCTGGGAGCAGTTTCGTTTTTAGAATCATAAAAAAAATAACCCTAACCTACCTATCTCTGGGAGCAGTTTCGTTTTTACGATCATAAAAAAAATAACCCTAACCTACCTATCTCTGGGAGCAATTTCGTTTTTAGGATCATAAAAAAAAAATTATATCTGTCAAAATCAACTATTACTGTAAAAAAACCCCTTTTTAATGTCATTTCAGAACATATAATGACACCTATTTTATTTACTAAGCCTAAATTTTAAGTCAAGAAAGTCTACTATAAGCTGACCTCTCACTTTGGAACAATATGTATGAACAGCATCAATAACCAGGGGTCTATCATTCAGTTACAGATATCTCGAAAACGGTAAATGAAAGCTCAAAAATAATGTGATATTTGACCAATTCACACCTCTGGTGTGTGTTTATCAAGATTAATTGAATATGATACCACGTTTGTCGAAATCTGTCTTTTTTTTCTAAAATTGCCTACTTGTTTTTTTCTACATAATGACCAGCTATGACATTAATACGAAATTCTAATCAAAAATTTAAAAAATGCTATATTTGACAGATATCTGTTATAATAAACTATTACTGTCAAAAAGTCATTTTAATTTCATTTTGTACTAAACTATGACATAATATGATGATTCACACTAAATTTGTAAAAAACTGTCAAATTGGACGGTTTGACATAACATGTCAACATACACTATGACATGTCTGACTTTGTGCCAAATATTTCCATATAAAACCCAAAAAACCATAAAAACTATATAAACTCAACTTTGTATGAGATTTGATCAAGTGCGAGTCCGATTTTGCACTTTCCATACATAAAAGTCATTAGCGCCTAAAAAAGTGTAATAGCAAAATTTCATCAAAATTTATAAATTCAGGACGATATATCTCGAAAACGGTAAAAGATAGAGCAAAACGGACTTCAGATTCGGGCTATCGGTAGTACGTTAGTACTACCGATTTATCCATTTTCGTATTAAATCACAACTTTCTGGACCGATTTGGACATAAAAAAAAATGAAAAAAATTGCCAAAACAATCTAACCCGGGTCTAAAATCTTTATTTATTATCCGATTTTGATGAAAAAAATTGTATGCAACGAAAAATTAGTTAAATTTTAGGGTAGGGTAAAAACAAAGGACCTTGTTATAATAGTTTTTACACAAAAAAATAAAAATGACAAATTTCAAAAAAAAATGTATGGGAGGTACCAGACGCAGGTCGATTCAATACCAATTCCGAAAAACCATAGGTAGAACAGGAAAAAAAAAGCCTCTATGCCAAATCTGAACAAAATCGACCGAGAATCAACCCTATAACCTAACCTAACCTAACCTAACCTAACCTAACCTAACCTAACCTAACCTAACCTAACCTAACCTAACCTAACCTAACCTAACCTAACCTACCTATCTCTGGGAGCAGTTTCGTTTTTACGATCATAAAAAAAAAATAACCCTAACCTACCTATCTCTGGGAGCAGTTTCGTTTTTAGGATCATAAAAAAAAATAACCTTAACCTACCTATCTCTGGGAGCAGTTTCGTTTTTAGGATCATAAAAAAAAAATAACCCTAACCTACCTATCTCTGGGAGCAGTTTCGTTTTTAGAATCATAAAAAAAAATAACCCTAACCTACCTATCTCTGGGAGCAGTTTCGTTTTTACGATCATAAAAAAAATAACCCTAACCTACCTATCTCTGGGAGCAATTTCGTTTTTAGGATCATAAAAAAAAAATTATATCTGTCAAAATCAACTATTACTGTAAAAAAACCCCTTTTTAATGTCATTTCAGAACATATAATGACACCTATTTTATTTACTAAGCCTAAATTTTAAGTCAAGAAAGTCTACTATAAGCTGACCTCTCACTTTGGAACAATATGTATGAACAGCATCAATAACCAGGGGTCTATCATTCAGTTACAGATATCTCGAAAACGGTAAATGAAAGCTCAAAAATAATGTGATATTTGACCAATTCACACCTCTGGTGTGTGTTTATCAAGATTAATTGAATATGATACCACGTTTGTCGAAATCTGTCTTTTTTTTCTAAAATTGCCTACTTGTTTTTTTCTACATAATGACCAGCTATGACATTAATACGAAATTCTAATCAAAAATTTAAAAAATGCTATATTTGACAGATATCTGTTATAATAAACTATTACTGTCAAAAAGTCATTTTAATTTCATTTTGTACTAAACTATGACATAATATGATGATTCACACTAAATTTGTAAAAAACTGTCAAATTGGACGGTTTGACATAACATGTCAACATACACTATGACATGTCTGACTTTGTGCCAAATATTTCCATATAAAACCCAAAAAACCATAAAAACTATATAAACTCAACTTTGTATGAGATTTGATCAAGTGCGAGTCCGATTTTGCACTTTCCATACATAAAAGTCATTAGCGCCTAAAAAAGTGTAATAGCAAAATTTCATCAAAATTTATAAATTCAGGACGATATATCTCGAAAACGGTAAAAGATAGAGCAAAACGGACTTCAGATTCGGGCTATCGGTAGTACGTTAGTACTACCGATTTATCCATTTTCGTATTAAATCACAACTTTCTGGACCGATTTGGACATAAAAAAAAATGAAAAAAATTGCCAAAACAATCTAACCCGGGTCTAAAATCTTTATTTATTATCCGATTTTGATGAAAAAAATTGTATGCAACGAAAAATTAGTTAAATTTTAGGGTAGGGTAAAAACAAAGGACCTTGTTATAATAGTTTTTACACAAAAAAATAAAAATGACAAATTTCAAAAAAAAATGTATGGGAGGTACCAGACGCAGGTCGATTCAATACCAATTCCGAAAAACCATAGGTAGAACAGGAAAAAAAAAGCCTCTATGCCAAATCTGAACAAAATCGACCGAGAATCAACCCTATAACCTAACCTAACCTAACCTAACCTAACCTAACCTAACCTAACCTAACCTAACCTAACCTAACCTAACCTAACCTAACCTAACCTAACCTACCTATCTCTGGGAGCAGTTTCGTTTTTACGATCATAAAAAAAAAATAACCCTAACCTACCTATCTCTGGGAGCAGTTTCGTTTTTAGGATCATAAAAAAAAATAACCTTAACCTACCTATCTCTGGGAGCAGTTTCGTTTTTAGGATCATAAAAAAAAAATAACCCTAACCTACCTATCTCTGGGAGCAGTTTCGTTTTTAGAATCATAAAAAAAAATAACCCTAACCTACCTATCTCTGGGAGCAGTTTCGTTTTTACGATCATAAAAAAAATAACCCTAACCTACCTATCTCTGGGAGCAATTTCGTTTTTAGGATCATAAAAAAAAAATTATATCTGTCAAAATCAACTATTACTGTAAAAAAACCCCTTTTTAATGTCATTTCAGAACATATAATGACACCTATTTTATTTACTAAGCCTAAATTTTAAGTCAAGAAAGTCTACTATAAGCTGACCTCTCACTTTGGAACAATATGTATGAACAGCATCAATAACCAGGGGTCTATCATTCAGTTACAGATATCTCGAAAACGGTAAATGAAAGCTCAAAAATAATGTGATATTTGACCAATTCACACCTCTGGTGTGTGTTTATCAAGATTAATTGAATATGATACCACGTTTGTCGAAATCTGTCTTTTTTTTCTAAAATTGCCTACTTGTTTTTTTCTACATAATGACCAGCTATGACATTAATACGAAATTCTAATCAAAAATTTAAAAAATGCTATATTTGACAGATATCTGTTATAATAAACTATTACTGTCAAAAAGTCATTTTAATTTCATTTTGTACTAAACTATGACATAATATGATGATTCACACTAAATTTGTAAAAAACTGTCAAATTGGACGGTTTGACATAACATGTCAACATACACTATGACATGTCTGACTTTGTGCCAAATATTTCCATATAAAACCCAAAAAACCATAAAAACTATATAAACTCAACTTTGTATGAGATTTGATCAAGTGCGAGTCCGATTTTGCACTTTCCATACATAAAAGTCATTAGCGCCTAAAAAAGTGTAATAGCAAAATTTCATCAAAATTTATAAATTCAGGACGATATATCTCGAAAACGGTAAAAGATAGAGCAAAACGGACTTCAGATTCGGGCTATCGGTAGTACGTTAGTACTACCGATTTATCCATTTTCGTATTAAATCACAACTTTCTGGACCGATTTGGACATAAAAAAAAATGAAAAAAATTGCCAAAACAATCTAACCCGGGTCTAAAATCTTTATTTATTATCCGATTTTGATGAAAAAAATTGTATGCAACGAAAAATTAGTTAAATTTTAGGGTAGGGTAAAAACAAAGGACCTTGTTATAATAGTTTTTACACAAAAAAATAAAAATGACAAATTTCAAAAAAAAATGTATGGGAGGTACCAGACGCAGGTCGATTCAATACCAATTCCGAAAAACCATAGGTAGAACAGGAAAAAAAAAGCCTCTATGCCAAATCTGAACAAAATCGACCGAGAATCAACCCTATAACCTAACCTAACCTAACCTAACCTAACCTAACCTAACCTAACCTAACCTAACCTAACCTAACCTAACCTAACCTAACCTAACCTAACCTAACCTAACCTAACCTAACCTAACCTAACCTAACCTAACCTAACCTAACCTAACCTAACCTAACCTAACCTAACCTAACCTAACCTAACCTAACCTAACCTAACCTAACCTAACCTAACCTAACCTAACCTAACCTAACCTAACCTAACCTAACCTAACCTAACCTAACCTAACCTAACCTAACCTAACCTAACCTAACCTAACCTACCTATCTCTGGGAGCAGTTTCGTTTTTACGATCATAAAAAAAAAATAACCCTAACCTACCTATCTCTGGGAGCAGTTTCGTTTTTAGGATCATAAAAAAAAATAACCTTAACCTACCTATCTCTGGGAGCAGTTTCGTTTTTAGGATCATAAAAAAAAAATAACCCTAACCTACCTATCTCTGGGAGCAGTTTCGTTTTTAGAATCATAAAAAAAAATAACCCTAACCTACCTATCTCTGGGAGCAGTTTCGTTTTTACGATCATAAAAAAAATAACCCTAACCTACCTATCTCTGGGAGCAATTTCGTTTTTAGGATCATAAAAAAAAAATTATATCTGTCAAAATCAACTATTACTGTAAAAAAACCCCTTTTTAATGTCATTTCAGAACATATAATGACACCTATTTTATTTACTAAGCCTAAATTTTAAGTCAAGAAAGTCTACTATAAGCTGACCTCTCACTTTGGAACAATATGTATGAACAGCATCAATAACCAGGGGTCTATCATTCAGTTACAGATATCTCGAAAACGGTAAATGAAAGCTCAAAAATAATGTGATATTTGACCAATTCACACCTCTGGTGTGTGTTTATCAAGATTAATTGAATATGATACCACGTTTGTCGAAATCTGTCTTTTTTTTCTAAAATTGCCTACTTGTTTTTTTCTACATAATGACCAGCTATGACATTAATACGAAATTCTAATCAAAAATTTAAAAAATGCTATATTTGACAGATATCTGTTATAATAAACTATTACTGTCAAAAAGTCATTTTAATTTCATTTTGTACTAAACTATGACATAATATGATGATTCACACTAAATTTGTAAAAAACTGTCAAATTGGACGGTTTGACATAACATGTCAACATACACTATGACATGTCTGACTTTGTGCCAAATATTTCCATATAAAACCCAAAAAACCATAAAAACTATATAAACTCAACTTTGTATGAGATTTGATCAAGTGCGAGTCCGATTTTGCACTTTCCATACATAAAAGTCATTAGCGCCTAAAAAAGTGTAATAGCAAAATTTCATCAAAATTTATAAATTCAGGACGATATATCTCGAAAACGGTAAAAGATAGAGCAAAACGGACTTCAGATTCGGGCTATCGGTAGTACGTTAGTACTACCGATTTATCCATTTTCGTATTAAATCACAACTTTCTGGACCGATTTGGACATAAAAAAAAATGAAAAAAATTGCCAAAACAATCTAACCCGGGTCTAAAATCTTTATTTATTATCCGATTTTGATGAAAAAAATTGTATGCAACGAAAAATTAGTTAAATTTTAGGGTAGGGTAAAAACAAAGGACCTTGTTATAATAGTTTTTACACAAAAAAATAAAAATGACAAATTTCAAAAAAAAATGTATGGGAGGTACCAGACGCAGGTCGATTCAATACCAATTCCGAAAAACCATAGGTAGAACAGGAAAAAAAAAGCCTCTATGCCAAATCTGAACAAAATCGACCGAGAATCAACCCTATAACCTAACCTAACCTAACCTAACCTAACCTAACCTAACCTAACCTAACCTAACCTAACCTAACCTAACCTAACCTAACCTAACCTAACCTAACCTAACCTAACCTAACCTAACCTAACCTAACCTAACCTAACCTAACCTAACCTAACCTAACCTAACCTAACCTAACCTAACCTAACCTAACCTAACCTAACCTAACCTAACCTAACCTAACCTAACCTAACCTAACCTAACCTAACCTAACCTAACCTAACCTAACCTAACCTAACCTAACCTAACCTAACCTAACCTAACCTAACCTAACCTAACCTAACCTAACCTAACCTAACCTAACCTAACCTAACCTAACCTAACCTAACCTAACCTAACCTAACCTAACCTAACCTTTTTTTTTTTTTTTTGTTGACCCAGGGGAAATCCGTTATGGATCCCACTCGGCCCGGGAGAAACCGAGTGGGTATGTCCGACTCGCACGGACTAAAACCCCTGGGATGTTCCACCGCTCACTGACGGGACGGGGTTCCGGGAACGCAACTGAACACCACCGGTTCCCCGCTAGCGCTGCCCTCGCGGGCCCATCCTACTAGGTCCGGATGACCACCTCCGCTGTGGTACCTTGGAACACTCAAGGCCCATCCAGCTCGGGACCAATCTGCGCAAGTAATGGAACTCCCACTCCATCACCCGCTGGTCCCTGAATAGGCGGCAGCAACTGGCCTGCAAAGGCCCTTCTGCGCCTACCAAGCCTCCTCCGGCGCTGAGGGTACGAGTTCGCGTCATCCTCGCGCTGGCGCTCCGCAGCCTCCTTCTGCCCCATCACAGTGACGCTGAAGTTGACTGCTGCCACCCAAGCCTCTTTGCTGCTGACCATGGCCCTGACGAGGCCGGGCAACGAAAGGTCCCCTCCAACAACTGCAGACAAGACAGCGCGAGGCTCCACCCATGCTGGGCACTCTACACGCGTATGCTCAGCCGTGTCCACAGCCACTCCTCCACAATGATGGCACAACACCGTTGGCTCCCTTCCCACCACCTCACACAGGTACTTCCCGAAGCAACCATGGCCCGTCAATATCTGCGTGAGGTGAAAAGAAGGGGCACCATATTCTCGCTCAACCCATTCCTTCAGCATGGGTCTAATAGCTGCCACCAGGTCCCAACTAGCCTCCGGAAACTCCAGGCGGCGCGACCATTTTTGATAGAGGTCCTGCCGCGCTTGCTCACGCCATTGGCAAACTTCCCGAGGGGCAGGGCACTCACCTACCCTTCTGGCCTCCACAACCCTCCAATACACACTCGAGAGCAGCTCAGCCTCGAGATCCCATGGAGGACAATCCGCCAATAAGGTAGCCGATACAAATGATACCGACCGGTACGCCCGAGCAGCCCTAAGCGCAATGGCACGCTGCGGACGCCGCAATAGAGTAACACTCCGAGGCGTTAAGACTCCTGCCCATATCGGTGCTCCATACAACGCCATCGATTGCAACACCCCGGCGTACAAGCGCCGGCACGCAGCTCCTGGACCTCGCAAATTTGGGAGGATACGCCCAAGCGCACCGGCTGCAGCCACCAGCTTAGGAGCCAAACGCCGGAAATGCTCCTCGAACTTCCACTTGCTATCGAGGACAAGTCCCAGGTACTTCATTGTCGACCCGACAGCAATCGAAGTCCCCCCCACAGAGAGCACGGTACCAGGCAACGGAGCATTACGAGGCCCATGAAAAACTAGGGCCTCCGACTTATGCAGAGCCACCTCCAGACCTAACGCCCGCACTCTGTCCACCACAAGACCCACGCCAACAGTGGCAAGGTTAGCTGCCTCCCGATGAGTGCTGCCACGGGCTAACACAAGAGTATCGTCAGCGTAACAAGTTACGCTAACCCCCCGTAAAGTAGCACCGCGCAACACCCAGTCGTAACCAATGTTCCACAAGAGCGGCCCAAGCACCGACCCCTGCGGAACACCACACGACATTAACCTCCTGCCCCATCCTTCCATTGTTGGGTAAATTACCTGCCTATCGGCAAAGTAGTCCGCCAACACTCTCTGCAGATAACCTGGCACATTGTGGTACTGCAGAGCCGCCCTAATAGTCTCCCAGGGTAGAGTGTTAAAAGCATTGGATATATCCAACGATACCGCCATAGCAACCCCACCCCGAGAAACCTCCTCCAAAGCAGCGTCCCCTACCCGCGAAATCGCATCCAGCGTTGACCGTAAAGGACGGAAACCGTACTGGTTGTCACTCAAGTCCGGTTCCATACTCCTGGTGAGACGAGAAGCTAGCACCCGCTCAAAAAGCTTCCCCATCTCATCTAACAGCACAATGGGGCGGTAACCAGACGGCTGATTAGGATCACGCCCCTCCTTCCGAAGAAGAACGAGCTTACCCGTTTTCCACCTTGCAGGAAACCGCCCTTGCTCTAGACACATAGTCAAGAGGCCCCGGACTCTCTCCTCCATCTCTCCCACAGCTATTGCCAAAACACACCCTGGGACGCCGTCAGGTCCAGGTGCCGTCTTTTTTGACCGAAGCTTACGGACAGCGACACTGAATTCGACCTCAGTAACGGGGGGAACCTCCGCAACAACCACACGCGGACCAGTGGTTGATACCATCGCTGGCGGCACAAACTGACCTCTATCTGGGAAGAGGGAATGCACCACACGCTCCAAAAGCTCGGGCTCTAGAGTACTAGTTAATGGAGGGGCCCAAGGCCGAAGTTTCTGCCTAACAGCCCGATAGGGCTTTCCCCAAGGATCTCGATCTAGGGTCTCTAGCCACTCCTCCCACGCGGCCTCCTTCGCCTGCGCAATGGCCACTTGCAGAGCTGTACACGCCGCCCGGTACGCTTCATAAAGCAATTGCTCCTGCGACCTGTCCCTTGATAAACGCCTCCTGCTACGCGTGTACCGGCGGCGCGTCGCCACACAAGCTGCCCGCAGCTGACTGAGTTCAGGTCTCCACCAATATACCCGGCGCTTAGCCACGAAAGGCTTGGCTCTCGGCATCGCCACATCACAAACCCGAGTGAGTGCACCACTTAATTCTTCAGCAGCAAGCTCCACATTGCCAACCTCTCTGGTCGCAACTCCCCAGGATTCCACAATAGCCGCCTCCTTGGCAAGCTCCCTGTCAAGGCGCCCCAGCACCCACCTTCGACCTTCCCCAGAACTGGACGGCTGCTCCCGCACAAGCACTGAGAACGAAGCAACATCGTACCGTATGTATCGGTGGTCAGACAATGTTTCCACATCCGCCTCAACCCTCCAGTTCCGGACACGTCGAGCAAGAGCATGTGATGCAAACGTAATGTCCACTATGGACTCCCCTTGCTGGCGAACGCATGTGCTAACAACCCCCTCATTGAGCACAGACAATCCAAGGGAAATTGCCCAGTCCTCCAAAACTTCCCCCCGGGCGTCCGTCACTGAAGATCCCCAAGCAAGAGACTTTGCATTGAAATCTCCAGCAACGAGCACAGGGACAGGAGACATCTGCCCAACCAAAGCCCCGATGCCAGCAAGCAACTGCTCAAACTCGGCGAGACTTCGATTGGGCGAGAAATACACCCCCAATACTGCGACACCACTGACAAGAGCCATGACATAACCCCTCCCTCTAACAGTCCGCTGAACTGTTAGGGTACCTGGCACCATGATAGCAATCAATCCATCCTGATCACTCACCCAGTCACTCTGATTGGGGACGAAATAAGGCTCAGAGACCACAGCCACTCCAATTCGCCACTCTGCCAAGGTCTGCACTAATAGATCTTGGGCATTACGCGAGTGATTAATGTTCGCCTGTAAGAATCGTAAGCAACTTAAATCCATTTCAACTCGCTATATCCATAGTCTCCTCCACTGCTCCATGCTGAGAAGAAAGAGGCGCTACCGGGCGACCCTCTGACCTCTTTCCTCCTCTGTTTTGCCCACCACTCTGGCGTCCTTTACGGCCAATCAAGTGATCTGCCGGCTTACCAGCTGCCGCACAAGCCACACAGTGAACCTCAGCTTTACATTCTCGTGCCTTGTGACCACCCTGGCCACAACGGAAGCAAACTGCGCTTCGGTCAATACCTCTGTCACACTTCGCTGCCACATGACCCAACTCCAAGCACCTAAAGCATCGCAGTGGATTAGCCTCTAGCAATATCACCCGCGCCGAAATCCATCCAACCTTAAGGCGCCCCACCTCTACCACCCTTTTTGCCGCCACTACTGGGCAATTCAACCAAAGAGAACCCGAACCACCGCGGGCATACGACATAACACCTGCCCTAATGGCATCAACTGCACAACCCCCCTCCGCAGCAACTGACGTCACAACTTCCTCCACCGTTACCGAGTCATCCAAACCCAGAACGCGAATGTCAGCGCACTTCACCGGACGACTGACCTGAACCACATCATTGCCAAGGACCTCCCGAAGCTTGACTGCCAATGCATCCGCCGCCTGATCTGCATCCTGGGTGCCAGGAGGAATCTCTAACATTCTAGCACCAGTCACAGTAGTTCGGAAACGAACCTGACTGAGACCCAGCTCCTCCAATTTTATGCGCTTCTTGGCTTTGGTCAAGATGTCTACGTACGTGACTCCGCTCTCTAACGCCTCCGGCTTAAGGGTTAAAGTGACCGCTGGTGAGCGAGGGGGATTAAGCCTCGCGACTGGCTGGGAAGCCTTTGGAGGGGCTGACTTGACACCCGAAGGCCCAGCCATAACACTTACGGGCCTACTCTTCTTACGCCCCACAACCTGCGTAAACTGCTCATGATCCACCGCTTGAGCAGGAGCTGACACCACTGCAGGCACCCTGGCAGAAGCCGCCTCCCGAGCAGCCAAAGTCTCTCGCCTTTTCCTACCGCGCCTAGCCGCAACCTTCCTCTTACCCTTGACACCAGCCGCCAATTTTGGGCCAGCCGGCACTCCTTTCGAGACGCCAGCAACAGGCCCAGGCCCAGGTCTCGGCCTATCCGTACTCAGAGGCGGACGCTGAGCTGGCGCATCAGCCGCCGCAAACCTTGCATCAATTCTGGCATTGACCATACGCCCTATTTTGTTGATGAGATCGCACTCCATGCGTTCCAACAAAGAAAGCACCGGTGCAGGCAACGCCCCCTCCTCAACATCAGGCTCAGCCGGCCCACCTTGAGGCACCTGGCTCTGTGTCTCCAACCTAGCCGTGGCTGCCGCCAACTCCGAACGCAAGCGCGCATTCTCCGCCTGAAGCCTCCCGTTTTCTTCTGACTCTGATCTCTTAGCCAATTCAGTGACATATCTAGTGATTGCCTCCGCCGCGTCCTTTAAATCCCGAACAAAAGTGCCTTTTAAAGTTCTTGACTTAGATGCAACCGCACCTACCACAGCCACCCAATCCAAAGTCCTGCCACGTAACTCAGACGCCAACGCATCAGTGCTCGCCATATTCAGAGGACGAGCGGACCGAGTTCGAGCCTGCTTCCCCGTGTCAGCAATCTCTTTCTCCTCTGCGAGTCGCCTCTCCTCCTGCACTGCCGCATTTAGCGTAGCCTTAGCTTTAGCCAGCCCTACATATTGCCCAGTAGTTGGAGGTCTACCTCTCGTGCGCGTTACCGCTACAGGCGCACCAGATACGGGCTCATCCGACTGACCTTCGCTGTCACCTGATTGTTGGGAACCTGCTCCACCCACCTTCTGCCTCTTCACCCCCCTATTATTTCTGAAGCGACCACTTCGAGACTCACCGCCTTCTCCACGTGATGACCCCGCACTACCATCCTCCAAGACGCGGTGCCGACCCTCCATGTCAACATCCACCATTTGTGGCTCCTCAGCAACATCCGACTGCTCACTTACAATCTCCTCCTCAATCAACCTAACCTAACCTAACCTAACCTAACCTAACCTAACCTAACCTAACCTAACCTAACCTAACCTAACCTAACCTAACCCAACCTTTTTTTTTTTTTTTTTTTGTTGACCCAGGGGAAATCCGTTATGGATCCCACTCGGCCCGGGAGAAACCGAGTGGGTATGTCCGACTCGCACGGACTAAAACCCCTGGGATGTTCCACCGCTCACTGACGGGACGGGGTTCCGGGAACGCAACTGAACACCACCGGTTCCCCGCTAGCGCTGCCCTCGCGGGCCCATCCTACTAGGTCCG